>CATKHJ010080522.1:0-17030 GCA_949750685.1 Vernicia montana | reverse complement strand
TTTAGATTGCTTTTTTGTATATTATAATATTCGATTCAAAGATTTGATTATTTTTTGACTTAAGTAAACATTAAAATTTGATTGTTTATAAGTTTAGTGATTCACGTTTCGATTATGTATAATCTAATACTACCGAAATTTCGACAACATCTCTCCTGATACTGGACCTAAACTCCCCATAAAACGGGTCCATATTCCTGCAGAAAATACACTTCTACTATAGAAATTGAGTCAGGGTACCAAACTTCAAATTTTTGTCCGACCCTACACATCACAACGCAATTATCATATATTCATAAATACATATTTTGTATTGCAATTTTTAAATTTTTATAATTTTATTCATACATGTTTTGTATGACAATATTCAATATTTAATTTTTAAATTTTTATAATTTTATTCATAATACTTTTATTCAAATTTTTATAATCAATCATATTTATTTATTTAATTAATTTTTTTATATTAGATTTTATTCTAATATTAACTATAGTAATATTTCTAATTTTATTTAATTACCAAATTGAATTTATAATTATACTAACCTAAATAAATTAATCAAATTATATTTTTTTTATTAATGAAACTTAGATATAACTCTAATTAAATATAATGTTATTTGAATTTTATCTATAAATAATAATAATAATTATATTATCAAATTAACGATAATAATTTATATTCTTATTTTATTTTTTTAATTAACAATAAAAAATTACTAATTTTGATTATTTTAACCCAATTTTTATTACATAAATATATTATTTCTAATTTTCATCAACAACTAATTTTACCTAATAATTATCTCTAATTTTATATTTTACTTATAATAATAATTATATTTAATTGATTCTACAATTAAATAAGAAATTAATTTAACATATAATTTTAATCAATTTCTAATTTTATAATAATTTAACCTATAATTTTTTTTAAACAACCCTCTAATTCTAATATTTACCTCTAATTAATTCCTATTAAACAATTCATGCCTTATAATTTTGAATAATTTCATTTCAAATAATTTTACCCCTAATAATTCAAATAAAAAATCAATTCATAATTTTTTTTCTAATTTTATTATTATTTTACCTCTAAATAATTGGATCTTCATTTTTTAACTAACAACCATATATATATATATATATATATAATAAAATAAAATCTGAGCACAGACACGAAAAAAGAAAAAGAAAAAATCAAACAAAAACAAAAACAATAAAACAAACGAAAATTGAAATACAGAAACGAAAAAAAACTAGAAAAAATTGAACACAGAAACAATTTTTTTTTTTTTTGAAAACATTGAAAGAAAGAAGGAACCCATTACCTGAAGATGATGGAGCCCTTTCCTTTTTGCTTTGGTGGTCTCCTTTTTCTTCTTTCTTTCCCTGAAAAAACCCCGCTCGAAACTCTTTCTTCCTTCTTCTTGCAGCGCACAACATACCAGATCAGAAATGGGGAGGGCGAGAGAGAGAGAGATAGGGAAGGGAAAGGAAGAGAGTGAGAGAGAGATGGGGATTGAGAGGCAGAGATCAGGAGGGAGGGAGGGAGAGTTAGGGATGATAAATTAGGGATTTTGTTTCGCAGAGAAGAGAGGGAGAAGAGAATTAAGTTTTATAATGCCTGCAGGTTTAGCAACGGAATAACCAATTTTAAATAAAACGGTGCGTTTCGATTTCACTTGTCAATAATAGCGACTGATTAATCCGTCGCTAAATTTTTAAAATCTGTCACTAAAACTAACAACATTACCGACTCTAAACTTAGCGACGGTTTAATCCGTCGCAAATCTTTCGCTGATTATTTTTCAATTTCGATCCACTTATCCGTCGTTATTAGCGATAGATTAAATCCGTCGTTAAAAATTTATCACTAACTTGATGAATTCTAGTAGTGTGGGGTTTTATAAAAAATTACATCATGATCTCCTAAAATCTCAATGATCTCCTTAAAGAGCAAATTGATAGTACAATTTTATGCTTGGGATTGCTATTGGAGTTGTTGGGTTTCCTTCAAATGGGAAAGTTTAGAGGATTAATGGAGTTTCTATTCGAATGGGTTTCCTTCAAATATGATGTGTGGAGAAATGAGATCTAAAACTGATTGCTTTATTTTTTTATTTTTAGCCCAAAAAAATAAAAGGATGAAGATGAAGTAATTAGAGAAAGAGTAGAGAGAGAAAAGTAATTTTCTCAATTCATGTGCACAAAATTTTATTTTTAGCAAAAAAAAACAAAAATTATCATGTCTCATAATTTAAGTGATTTGTCATTACAACTAAAAATTATAATTAAAATCACAATAATAATATATAATTTCTTTCATGTTTGTGAGTCCAAATATGAATGCTAACAGAAAAAGGACAAGTCTTTAACGTTCTCGAGGTTCAAGAGCTTAAGGAAGATAGTAGCTACTTGGGACCAACAATGTGGGAGGACTCCTCCCATTTTGTTATTGATGGTTTGAGGTTTGATTCTATGAAATTAAACTATCTTCAGTTATTTAAAAAAAAATGAAATAGACAATTTAAAAAAAAAAGAAATTAAACAATCTTCAGGTATTTAAAAAAAAATGAAATAGACAATTTAAAAAAAAAAAAAATTGACTGTCAAAGTCTCTAAATCTTAAAAGTCAAGTTCAAGTATAGATAAAATTAAAATCAATGTATTAATATTTACCTTATAATAAGTTGTGATTTACAACACAAAATAATTTAAATCATTTAGATTGAATTATCCTCGTTATAAATCATTCATATTTCTTATCATTAATTAATGTAAAATTATCTACGCACTTTTTATTTCATTCATTCATTATATATATTTGGCCAAATGTATAAATATGACCCTCTCTTTTTGATTAGTGTTCAAGTGAGCCTTTAATATTTTTTTAGTTCCATTAGATTCTTAATCTTTTCAAAATAGTACATATAAAATCCTCTCATTTGAGCTGATACTCAAGTGAGCCCTTAATATTTTTTTTTATCCCATTAGACCCTTAATCTTTTCAAAATGGTACATATAAAATCCTCCATCTATAATTTAGGATTTTTGTCAAGTGATGTAAAAATAAAAAATTAATATCTATGCACTTACGTATTAATTTTTATTTTTGTATAAATATTTTTTAAACTATTTAGAAAAAATTTAATATTTGTGAAATTTAAAATTAATAAAATAAATAAATAAATTAAAATATTACAAATTTAATTTAATTTAATATAAAATGATTTCTTAATCCTTATATATTAAAATATAATTTATAAAAAAATTATATTTTATATTTTAATAAAGATAAAATATATTTTTTTTTATCTCTCTTCGATTTTTAATATTTTTTTTAAAATAAAGATAAAATATATTTTATCCTTATTAAAATATAAAATATATATTTTTTATAAATTATATTTTAATGTATAAGAACTAAGCAGTCATTTTATATTAAATTAAATTTATAATATTTTAATTAATTAATTAATTAATTTTATTAATTTTAAATTTCACAAATATTAAATTTTCTCCAAATAATTTAAAAAATATTTATATAAAAATAAAAATTAATACGTAGGTGCATAGATATTAATTTTTTATTTTTAATATCACTTGACAAAAATTCTAAATTAAGGACAGAGAATTTTATATGTACCATTTTAAAAAGACTAAGAGTCTAATGTGATAAAAAAAAATATTAAGAGCTCACTTGAATATCAATCCAAAGAAAAAAATTTTATATGTGCCATTTTAAAAATGATTAAGGATTTAATAAGATAAAAAAAAATATTAAAAATTTACTTGAATATCAATAAAAAAAAAAAAAAAAAGCGATGATTTTATTTGAAACTTTGACGCATATATTTCACAGAAACAATTTGAACTTGAATGAAGCTCAAATTTCAAGCTTCAATCTATTATTATAAAAAGGGACTGAAACAAAGATATTACCGGCTAGTTTTATGGACCGGGTGGATCTTGAGCAGTTAAAAATTGCTGTAATTATGATTTATGAAGCCAGAAGGAGGAGAAAAGAGAATCTTGGTGGTCGTTGTGAAGAGGTGTGTGCAGTGTGGGATTGGGTCCCCTACCAGCCCCTTCTTCTATATTTATTTATTTTATTATAATAATAATTGAATAAAACTACCCACCACTCACATCATTTTGTGCTCTCACTCCACTCTGGCAATCCTCGTCATCAGTACAAATGTCTACCTTTTCAACCGGTATTCCCCACACACGTGCCTCTTTTCTTCTCCGCACGTGACAACCTCTCCACCCCCCATACATACATAATAACACTACTCTACACTACACTACAATAATACTATTCCTATTCCCTACCTTTCTGTGGTGCAACGAATAAAAGTTAGAGAGAGAAAATCAAGAAAATATACACTCACAAACAAAGAACAACAAGAAGAAGAAAGAGAAAGGGACTAACTGTTATTAAAGAAAATAAAATTTTATTTTTTCTTGGTCTTGGTGTTGTTATTTGCTGTTGTTGTTGTTCTTGTAGCAGTATAGTATTTTGGGTTTTTGCACTCTCTTTTTCTTTCTTTCTTTCTTCTCTCAATCAAATCAAATCTTTTTTATTTTTTCTTCTCCTCTCTCTACCAAATCCATTTTTTTTTTCTTGAGGGAGAAATCTTGTTCTTTATCTTGCACCCATGAGGATCAGGAAAAGAAAGGTACCGTTTCCTCTCTCATCTTTGTCTCCAGTTCCTCTTTCAGATCCCCACTTTAACAGGTCGTCTATGGAGCAACTTCAAGTTTTATTTGGTAATTCCCAGTCGTCTGATCAACCCAATCACCCGATCGGAGACCAAGATTGGTCTGATTCTGCTCTTTGGAAGCAAGAAGAAAAGAAGGTGAGTAGTGATGATTATTTTTGGTTGGTGTGAAAAGAAAGAAAAAACTAAGTACTACCTTTTATTATTTCTAGTTTTTGAGTAAATTTTATGGGTGCACTTGGGTTTAATGTGACCTAAAGATCCATTTTCATGGATCTAGTTTTATGGGTAAGTTTGCACCTACAGGGTTACATTATAATTAAATTTTTAATTTTTTTTAATTTATTATTGTAGGTTTTGTCGAAAGAAGAAGAGGATCAGAAAGAGGGAGGAGGAGAAGGAGAGAAGAGTAGTGCTAATGATTCCAGGTATGTAATTAAGAAAGAAAGAAAGAAGGCATAAAGTTACAAGAAAAAAAAGAAAAAAATTAATGTTTCATCCATTAATTCTCTTCTTTCATGAAAAATCTTGTAGTGAAAAAAGGTGAAAAGAAAAAAAAAATATAAATTAATTTTACCAAACAAAACAAAAGAAAAAAACTACTGTTAGTGGAAATACTGTTCAGGTGTTTTTATATGAACTTTGGCTAGCCACCATACCATACCTTCCCATCTAATCTAATCTAATCTATTACTGTTTTTCTCTATTTTGGCTAACTAATATATTTATATATATATATATAATATATAGCCCCATGCGGTGCACGTTAGCATGGGCACGCTGGTCCCCATTCACAAGATTATTCATACACATCTTTCTCTCTTTCAATATATATTTATATTTATTCTGCTCATTTCATTTACTTAATTGGCTCAATAAACCTTTTTATTTTTTCTTTTCATAAAATAAATATGGTTGTGGATCTTGTTGGTTTGGTTTGTTTTCAGGATCTTGGGTGCAAAAACACCAACTATGGTTTTTCAGGAATCAACTTCTTTTCATCAAGGTAAAGATTAATTAGATATAATTATTTTCAAGAAAATAATTCAAGATTCAATACAAAAAATTATTCCAATGAAAGTTATTGTTACTTGTTGTGTTTGTTTGCTGGTTGGTTGCATTATGTAGTAGATGTGAGATGGTGTGAGGAAGAGAAAGCGTTTCCTTTCAAGAATAGGAGAGGAAGCTCTGAGAGGAAATTATTAGACAATGAAGAGAAAGATAAGAAAATGAAAACCAAAATGAAGACAAAGATGAACAAGAAATGCTTGCAACGAAATGGTAATCAAGAAAAAGAAGATCATGATGAAGAAGGTCATGAAGATCATAATAACTATAACAAGGAAGGTGTTGATCATAGAAGTAGTAGTAGTAGTAGTTCGAGTGTAAAAAAGAGAGTTAGAGGTGGTGCACTAATGGAAGGATCGCGGTGCAGTCGTGTTAATGGAAGAGGATGGAGATGTTGTCAACAAACCCTTGTGGGTTACTCTCTTTGTGAGCATCATTTAGGGAAAGGAAGGCTTAGAAGCATGACTAGTGTTCGAAGTCGATCCATGGCTAATACTGCACCAAATAAAGGTGGATTATTGCAGCCATTATCGAATCCTTCATTATTGTCACTAGCAGAAGAAGAAACTGTATTGAAGAACATATCATTAGATGATAAAATTGTTGCTGGTACTATACATGGAAGTAAAGAAGAAGAGATGAAACCATTGATGATGGGAAAGAAAAAGCAGAAGCTTGGTATGGTGAAGGCTCGATCAATAAGCAGCTTGTTGGGTCAAGCAAATAATGCAATTGTTGAAGTGTCGGAAAATGAGGAGTACTAAAGAACAGCCAAAATCTTGGATTATTTCATGTTACTGTGTGAAATTTTTAGATTCGATCGAGGGCTTAATTTGTGCAACTATCATATTGTAAGTTCCTTTCTGTTTTGGATTCTTAATGAAGAGCAGTTGTGATTGATTTTATGTTCTTGATCTTCTCTTTAGATAAATCAAGAAACTTTTTTTTTTTTTTTTTTTTTTAATGAGTTTGATATCAATGTTAAAGAAGAATAAAATTATATTAATAAAAATCTTAAATAAAATTAAGTTCATTTAATTATAAGAATATGTTAAAAATTAAGAAATTTTTATCTAGGCCATAGAAATATATATATATATACACCCATCAAAGATGAGATTAGCATACATCCAACCTTGGCAAAAATTCTCCATGAATTTCACTGTTTAGTATTGGCTAATTAATTAATATTTTCAGTGAGATAGGGAACTGAATTTATCTACATTCTTTCACCCCTTTAGGAACTAAACAACGAATGTTTGGCTGCATGCATCTCAATTACCAATACGTGGAAATGATGATCCAAAATTATTACGTACACATATATACTCACATATAAGTAACTGAGTTAGTTACTATTTCAAAAAAAAAAAAAAAGTTGGCAGTAAATGTCAAACTAAGTACTGAATTAGCAATTATTGGTGTATATATACATAGGTCCAATTCAGTATATTGGAGAATTATATGTGAGTGTAAAACATGTAGTAGTTTTTTTACATTAGATAAAACGACGAGTATAACAAAATTTTAAAATATCAATTAGTTATAAATTTTGTAATAAGAATATGTTTTTTGAGCAGGCAATAATTTTCTGGTACTATCTCTTAGTTTGGAAAAAAACCTTAAAAAAAATTGAAAAATATACATTTAAATTTTTTTGGATATGAAATTTAATTTTTTTTAACCAAATGATATGAAATTTAATTTTGATAAATATATAAGGATGTAAACTCACAACTTTAGAATATTCCATAATGATTAAATAATAAATAAAAAATAAAAAATATAAATATATATATGTTGTGGATACAAATATAAATAGCTACACAATATCTCATCTAGAGAATTATACGTAGTGTAAAAAATATATTAGCGTCTTTACATTTAACAAAATAATAAATATATTCATAATAAAATTTGAAAATATTAATCAGCGATTATAAATAAACTAATTAATTCTCTTCCTCTCCTTTTCTTTCAATCGTCTCTAAAAATAGGGGACCAGGGTATATATATGCTCCATGTATAGATCCTTAAAGGTTTTTTATTTTTTTTATTTTCATCTAAAAAGTGATTGTGAAACCCATCCGTAATTTGCACGACGGATTTTTCTTTTTTAATCTACGATATTAATTAATATATATCTTTTTATATTTATAATTTGTTAGTGATTAAGTATTTATGACTCTCTTTGCTCTTCTCATAATAATATAATACATTTAGAGTTCAAATATTAATACTCTCTTTCTCTTTCGATGTATTGATTTGTGATTCCAAAATACATATATTTCCCTCAAAATATATATTATTTTGCTGTTGCTGCACCTTAGATCGAGTTGATAAATGTTAACCATATTAATTAATTCATAGTTATTTAATTATAAATTTAAAAAAAAAAAAAAAAAAAAAAAAACCATTTCTCAGCTTGATGATCATTGATGAAGTAGGCATAAGTCCAATTCCACAAGAATGTAGGAAGAAAAATGTTTTTGCACCCAACACAGAGAATAATCAACCCATATATAATATTGATTACCAATAGATTATGGATTTTGACGTAGAGGCCTTTGCAGAAGGATTTATGAGCCGATTGGACAGACAGCGGGCCAAGTTGAAGAAATAGTAGCCAGAGACAGTTGGGATTTTGAGCTCTGCAGGTATTTGATTCAAAGGGAAATAGTCTAACGGTATTTGATTGACCTGATTTTTCGGTCAAATTTTTTCATTTGGGTCCCTAAATTAGCCGTTTTCTATTTATGAAATTTTTTTATTTGCTTGTAACTTTTGATAAGAAATTCGGATTTAGGCGCTGTCTGTGGCGTTTTCCTTATTTTAATCTTTATGTTTTTATGGTGTATTAGCAGTTTCCATATTTGTTCCGTGTTTAAGATTTCGGGATTCCTATTTAAACATCTACTTTGCTTGTCTATGGCATAAAATAATTTCAGAAAATATTTAAATCCTAAATTAACTTTGTGTTTTTACCTACGTTGCGTGAGATTTGAATTGAAATTAATTAAGAACCCACGAGCAATCCGCTGGAACATATATATATGGATTAATTAATCATGTCATGAATTATGGATTAGCAGCAGCTTAAGTAAACCTAGAGATATATATTAATAAAAGTAGCCTGTTTGATTACTGAGGGATTCTGCTCTTAAAAAAATTATGAGAGATTTCAAACAAGAAAGTTTTGAAGAATTCAGGATTTGACACAAAATTTTCGTAAATCATTTATATATGTAGAGATTGGAAAATTCATAAATGAAGAATAAATGTAACCCTATTAATTAAATCTAAACATGATCAATAAGGTGATGCAATGTCGGAGAGAGGGGATCACGAGGGGCCATGGCTTCCAATCTTCAAAATATCAAATTATTTTAGTGTAAAATTATTAAATCTTAGTCATATTTTGTTTTTGACTTCTTTATTTTAGGTAATTTTTTTTTAAATATATAGAAATTAACTTAATTATATATATTATTTGATATAAATTATGATATAAAAAATTTAACCAATTTAAAAAAAAAAAATCAGACTCCATCACTGAGGTAATGAGTAAATTTACTTGCTAATTTAGCCAATTTTTGAGTTAGAGTAGAATATATTTAATCATCAGTAATGTTCATAATAATAATGATAATGATAATGATAATAATTAATTAATATGTATGCATGAGACTTAATAAGATTGGTTTAAATTAAATTACAATTAATTAAGCTTTGTTAAAGGGTTGACCAATACAGTCGTGAGCTCGTGAAGTTGCGAATAATAAGAGTGTTTCTCATTGTCGCAATGTGGAGTGTGCCGGCTTACAAAATATTTAAAAAACCAGTTGAACATTTTGAAGAGGAAATTACTAAATATAATTTTTTAAATTTTTTTTAAAAAAAATCTTTTTATTTTTTTAGATTTTTAAAAATATATATATTTTAATACTTATAATATATTTTTTATAATATATTTTTAATAAATATTTAATATACTTATAATATACCTTTAAAAGTGAGGTATTTTTAAAATAAAAAATTTAATAGGTGTATTTTTAAAAAATGAAAAAAGAAAAGATATATATGAAAATATTTTATTTTTTTAAATTATTTGTGTAAAAACCCCTATTTTGAATGAAGTGTCCTATTCTTGTGCCCTGGCAGAGTTAGAGCCACAACAAAGAAATACCTTAATCTGGTTAATGGTCCTATTGAGTATTGATGGCTCAAACTGGAAAATTAAACATTATTGGTTGTTAAATAATAAAGCCAAAGAATAAGTTAAATATATGGTATATTAGCAGGGGAATTGAGGTCCTATGTTTTAGATTTTGAGTCATTTCATTCACTATAGTTATTATTATTATTACTATATGGATTTTCATTAACATAGGAAAAAGTAAGGTTAATTATTTTTTGTATAACTTTTTTTTTTGGGATTTTTACACAAATAACCCAAAAATTAAAATAAAATAACTTTTTTAGCTCTTAATTTTTTATTTTGCAAAAATAGCCTAAACTTCCATCTTCATTTACAAATTTAGCTTTTTTTCTTCTTTTTGCTTATTAAAATCATATTTTTTTCTCTTCACCTATAATTTATTGGTTCCACTTCTTTTTAAATTAAAAATTAATTTAATCATATTAAATTTTATTTATGAAAATTCAAAATGAATTAACTACTAACCTATATTTAACTTGAAAACTATATAATTCAAAATGAATTAATTTTCTTGAATTTTTCATATATTGATTTTTAAGAAAAATTTATTGTTCGAATTTATGAAAATTAAATAAAATTTAAATTTAAATAATATTTTCACTTAAAAAAATTAAAAGAATATTTTGATGAAAAAATAAAAAAATAATTAAAAGAATATTTTATATGAAAAAATAATTAAAAGAATCAAAAGGCAAAAAATACAAATGACTCAAAAAATAAATAAACTTTGGGAGTTTTTCTAATATGATCACTAAAATTCATCTGACGTGGATTTGAAGTGATGTGTTGAGTTAGATGGCTGAGGTGAAGTGTCATACCACGTCATCCACTCTGGTGAGATTTTGGCCGGAAACTTCCAAGTGACATTTGATTGGAAAAAAATAAAAATTTAGGTATTCGCCTGCAATAAATTTTTCTTTATTGATCACATTAAAAAAATTATCAAAATTTAGTATTTTTAGTACCATTTACTCTAAATATAGAATTCAATTAAGTTTCATATGATTTATGATTGATATAAATAAGAATTTTTTTTTTTTTTAAATGAGAACTTAAATATGTAATGATTTTAGAGAGAGAAAGGGAGATGAGAAGTGGCATAGAGGATGGGTATTTTGGCTCAAAATTTTAGTTATATACAAATTTGTAGAATTTATTTGAAATTTCACTAATTTTGATGGAAATTAATTTAATTATATTCAAATTCATAATATTAAATTCCTATTATCTAAAATGATTTTTTTTGTCAAATATGAAAATTAAATTCTACATAAATTTATTATTAATGGCAACGAATTTGAGTATCTATGGAAGCTCAATTTACTAAAGAAACGGTTCTACAAAATTTAATGAATTTATTTTACGGGAAAGTATAAAAAAGTATTTTATAATTGTAATCGTTTTCACTTTGAGGTCCGTGAATTTTTTTTTTTTATAAAATGACCTTTGAGGTTTTTACCATAGTTTTCAAACCCGGCCCGGTGTTTGAACTGGTAAAGACAGAAGATCACGGATTTAAAGTTTAACCGGGGTCAAACAAGAGTTTAACCAAACTTAAATAAATATTGAATATTATATAAAATACATTGATTTAATAAATTTTTATTAGTAATCACACGAAATTTAAAATTAGTATATATTATTAAAATTTATAAGTTAATTATTAAAATATCATTAATCAAATTTTAAAAATAATAAATTTATGTAAATTAATTATTTAAATTTAAAATTTTACAATATTAATGTTGAATAATAGTAAAAATATAATTCTAAATCATAAGTATTATATATATATTGATGTAAATTATTTTAGAGATGTAAATTTTATTGTTACTAATATATATATATATATATATATATTGGCCCAAGTATGGCAATTTCTAAAATTAATGAATAAAAATTTAAAATTTCTAATGCAATTAATCACCCTAAATGCAAATTCAATAATAATAAGATAAATAAAAAAAAGGGAATGAGAAAACTTAGTCAATTGTATAGTGGTTCGAAGTCAATCTCTTCTCTTACAACCGCTTCTCCTAAATCACACCGATTTAAGATTTCACTAGTGATACGAGATTGAACCCAACGCTTTACAATAGTTGAATTGAGATTTCATCTAATACAATAGTTATACGGGATTTCGCCCAAACCTTTCAAATACAATTGAGTTTTTGTATTTGAAGTCTCACAAGACTTTAATACAAGCCATAGTGAAATATTTACAATAAGGCTCAATAGCTCTAAATGAATAACACTTAAGAAATTAGAAGGATTTAGCTTTAGTGTGTCAAAACAAAGTATGATTGATCAAATAATATAATAAAGGGTTTTTACTCAAGATAACAATTGATTTTCACCTCACAAGAATTCTTTACTTCCTTTGAATATTTTAGTATTTATAGGAGTCATAAATATGACTATTGGGCTCATTAAATGAGCAATAACTGCTCCCTCTAGCATTCCAACGGTTAGAAATCTTTATAGACCTTGCTTGATGTGATGTGTGTACGATTGTGACAGAACCTGTAACGGTCGTTACACTCCATGATAACAGTAGTGATGATTTGTTATAACTGTAACTGTTCACTCTACTTTGATTATGGTTTTAGGCTGTAACGATTGTAACTTGATGAGTAACGATCATGCCATAATGTTCAGGACCATGAAGAAGCATAATAGTTGTGAATTTAGCTTATGTCTTAATTTGTTGAATTCATAACGGTTGTTACAACAAGTATAATGTTTGTTATCACTTCAAACCTTTTGAATTTTATTTGCCTTCAAAACTCATCTTTTACTTTTTAGACCCTCCAAAATTCAAATCATTGTCTGCATATGGATAACGACTATGAAGTTCCAAGTAACGGCAGTGACTAAACTTTGCTTGAAAAAACATAAGCCACAAATAGGTAGAATAACAGGGGTAAAAAGTTGAGTAACACCTGTTACTTCCTAAAACAACATATATACTGAAGGATATAGCAAATATTCATACACATATGCTTTCAATAATTATTTAGCTTAATTAAATAAAGTTTTAATATCATCAGAATATACATGAGGACAAACTTTGTTTAATTAAGCTAAATAATTTGAGAAATAATTATTGAAAGTATATATGTATGAATACTTGCTATATCCTTCAGTATATATGATGTTTTAGGGAATAACGGGTGTTACTCAACTTTATATATATATATATATATATTATTCTTAAGCTTAACCATTTGAGTTTAATCTATATATTATATATATAGATTATCCTTAAGAATAATCTATCTTTAAGCACAGGTTCGAACCACCATGGTGATATTTTAAAATATTTTTAGAATTAAAATGTTGAATCGAATTGAGTTGATCGGTTCAACCGCTGGTTCATATGAGTTTACAGGGGTCATTGTAAACCAGGATTTTCCACTGGATCATTGTAAATCAGGATTTTTCACCTAACTCGAATCAATTTAAGGTTCGATTTTTTGTTAATTTGGTCCGACCGACAAGATCGATCCGAGTCTAACAACACAGATTTTCACCGTTAGTACTTTAATTTCTATAGTCTTAACGCCGTCGAGACTACTACATGACGTCCACGTGGCTTAAATGATAATCCATGTGTGTCTATAACTTTATGCCATGTGGATGTCACATCAACAATATATATATGGCATTAAAGTTATAGACCCTAAAGAATTAACGATAAAAACCTCAAACATCATTTTGTTAAAAAAATTTCCACGCGCTCCAAAGTAAAAACTGCTATAATCACAATTTTTATTTTTTTTATTTCTTACTTTCCCCTTTACTTTATGTTAAATGTAGAGCTAGAGTTTGTTTGACACTAAAATTTAAAACTACTTATTGTAAAAGTAGTAAATTAATGTAGTTTAAAGAAACAAAACTAATATTTTGATACTCATATTTTTGCAAAAAAGTTTTATGACACCATGAATTTTTAAAATAAAATTAGGGGTGAGCATTAATCAGTTTGGTTCTCGAATTGAACCGAAACGATAAAACTTAAAATTTTAATATTAAAAACTAAACTGACCGATCTACATGTAAAATCGAATCAAATCAAACCAAAAAATTAATTCAATTTGATTTTCAGTTTGAGCTGATTAATGAGTTTTTTCTTATTTTTGAGCCTCTTCATAGTTTATGATTAATTTTTCTTATTTTTGGGCCTATTTATAAGGACTTCAGCACTTTGCGTATTGATGTAAATGTGCTATTAATATTTTTTTTTCAGTCTTTACATGCTCACAAAACCAGGAGAAGTTTTCTTCATATATGCAGCTGCTCTCACTTTCAGTTTTTGGTTGGGAGCTCACACTTTTAGTTAATGAAGCATGCATACAAGGATATAAGCATAAAAAGTTCAACAGCTCCATTAGTTAAAAAAATAAAAAAAAACAACAACAACAACAACAACAAATGCCAAATCAGTGCCACACTTGATAACAAAAGTCCAGCTAAACAAGTTATCCAATGAGAAGTACACTTGACTTGAGCACAAGAAAAAGGAGAGGATCATCAAACAAATAGCCACCGACTATCAAAGTTCAAACACTTGAAACCAAAAAACAAATTACTTGATAATTTATATTAGTTAATTTTAATTAAAAATAAAATTTTTATGTTATTTATGTTATATTTCTTGTACTAGTATTATTTGTATCTCTTTCTATTTTTAAAAAAGTCAACTACAATCCAATTTGTATATTCCAACTTAATTTTTTTTAACGAAAAACTAAAGTTTTACTGCATAGCTTTGTATATTTCTAATTTATTACTAATACATTTATTCAATAATTAAAATATTATTTAGCGGAAATAAAATTTAAATTCAGGTTCTCGAGATGGAAAACACTCATGGCAAATCCTACCTCTATGTATGGCTGTAATGACAATTATAGGACAAATAGTTTTTTTTTTTGTAAATATTTGCATCAGACACCAAAATGAATCACAACATCAAATCAAATTACAAAATGAGTCTAAAGCATGTCTAAGAAAAAAGCACAAGCTTCATCCTCAATCTCCTTATAGCCCAATACATTTGAGTTAGTGGAATCAGCCCTACAATTAATGATATATTCGACAAGTTCCAAAAAGCAAATCAGCACTCTTTATCTCTAAAATCAATTGTAGAAAGAGAAACAATTTGCAGAAACTCTCACCACTATTAAGTATAATCTACAGAGCATAATATCAATCTGAACTTTGGATCAGTACAATAAATTTGAATTTGCAAAACAAACAGTATAATCTGAACTCTTAATCAAACCAAGTAATACTAAAAAATATCTAAACCAAAACTATTTGAATTCAGTTCGAATAGTCGGTTTGGTCAGTTTGATAAAAGTAAAAAATAAATAAAATTAAAAATTGAAGAGATTATAAAATTTAATAAATATTAAAATAAAATCATATTATTAGATAACAGTTAACCTTATCAATACTATAAAAAATAAAATAAAATAAAAAATAAATTTTAAGTTGTGTACTTGAAATTCTATACTATAATAATAAAAAATTATAATGAAATATTTCTCAATAAATTAGTAGGATCAAAATAACAACATAAAAATCCTCTAAAATATAGAAAATTCAGTAGATATCTTTAATTTCTAAAAAATTTAAAGAATAATTTGCATATTAGTAAAGTACTTATCTAAAAAATACATAGTTTTGTTATATTATTAGTTTGGTTCGGTTTAACTGGATTTTCATTTTTTTAAACCAAAACCAAACTAAAAATTTAGTTTATAAAAATTTTAAAATTATAACCAACCATGAAACAACTTAAACCATGATTTTGGTTTGGATTAAATTGGATCAATTCGATTTGGTCGATTTCATTCATTTTTGTGCAGCCCTAACTACTACTACCAGTTCAATTCAATTCGGATATTTTTTCAGAGATCAGAGATTTTCCTTTACAGTTCTTTTTTGGGTTCGAGTCTTCGATTTGATTCGATTCAGTTTGGATTCCTTGAGAACCGTTCTCACCCCTAAAAAAAAACTATATTGATTTGCAGGTATTAGGAACAATTTTCATGATATTTTCATGATTACTATTTTTGTTCCAATTTTTTTTTTTATAAAGAGGAAGGAAAAATCCTTAACAAAACACAAAGATTAAACAATACATTGTCTCATATAAGTTACCTCACAAATATCATAAAAAAGAATACTGTAAATACCCTGCGGATGATCCATAAACACATGAGAACCAATCTCCAAAAAAACACCATAATGAGCTAGCCAATAAGCACAGACATTCGCCTCCCTATAGACATGATAAATCTGAACATTTCAAGGTTGTTGCATCAAGCACTTTGCTTCTTAAATCAAACTTAAGAGCTGGTTATGCTCCAATTCCTGCTGGTTGACAAGATTAACCACACTACTATTATTCATCTCAATTAGCAAGTTCCTGACACCTTGGTCCCAGACTAACCTCAAACCCAACACCAACCCCCATAACTCAGCCATAATGATAGAGCATTCTCTAAGATTTGCAGCAAACCCACACACCCAACCACCAGCATCATTACAGATAATAGCTCCAGCCGAAACTGTAATATCCCGATTTTTTATTTTGAAAACATTATATTTTATTATATAGTTTTTATAATTGTTATAATATAAGTAATTATAATTATTATTATTATGATTATTAGTAAAAAAAGAAAAAAGAAAAAAATCGGGAGAGAGAGAGTCGGGCGACAGAGAGAGAGAGAGAGAGAGAGAAGGCGCCGGAAAACCCGACCTCCGGCCGGCGGTGGGCAGCACCGCCCATACCAGGAGGAAGCCCGTCGTCGGGCGACCTCAAGGCAAGCGATGGCGGCGGGAAACGGCGCTGGACGGAGGAGCATGCTCAGCTTGAAGGTGACTCGCCGGCGCCGAAGCTTCCAGGCGACGTTCCGGTCGATTCCGGCCACCTTTCCGAGCAAGGCTGGTACCGTTTTGAAGCTTGAGGTCCCAGGAGTATTTTGGCACCTGTCCCGACC
>CATKHJ010080512.1:0-11968 GCA_949750685.1 Vernicia montana | reverse complement strand
CTTTGTTTCTTCTTCTTTGCAGATTGCAGATTTCTTTACCAAGTCACATTCTATTTCTCATTTTCGTTTTCTTGTTGGCAAACTCTCGATGCTTGTAGCTGCCGCATCGTGAGTTTGAGGGGAGATGTTAAGAAATATAGGGTTATTTTATTTTATTGTTTATTAAGGGTAGAATAGTTTTTTCAGTTTTCTTGATTTAGCCTATATATAGTCTCTTTATATTTAGGTTAATTCATTCTTTTTGTATTCCTTTTTTGTTATGCATTATTAATGAAACCCTAGTCTCATCTCTTTATGATTTTGTATTTCCTCTCTTTATGATTTTGTATTTTCTCTTTGAATTGTTTAACATTAACTATTAGCTCGAACTCGTTTTGAAACTCATTTATAACTCATTTTAGGCATATCAGAATTCATTTTTAATAAAATAAATATAACAAAAAATACTTAAAACTAATATAAAAGCAAAAACATCCTAATTAGTATATATATATATATATATATATATATATATATATATATATATATATATATATATATATATATATATATATATATATAATCATAAAATTGAGCATTACATATTTCAAAAAAAATAAAAACATCATCGTAATATATAATTCATTAACTTGAATTATGCAAATTATGATTTCTTATGAAAGTATATGATGTTCTCAAGAATCATATGATATTTTAAATAATTTTTTATTTACTATTATATTAGTTATTTAAGAGTTACCTATCTTTCTAAGGATATAATGTAGTATTAATTTTGAAAAAAATAACAATTGTATAACATCATCAAACTATTTACCTATATATTTTATATATTTATACTATTCGATTAGTCCAACAATTAAGACGTATATGATTTATAGATTAAGTGGATGAACTATTTTCTTAATAAAGAGTAACTTTTGTTAAAAATTAAAAATACAATTAAATATATCATTTGTTTCCCTTTTACAAATATTTAAAGTGCATATATAAGAAAATTAATAATATGTGTATTTTAGTCAAATTAAATTACCAAAAAAATTATAGGAGTGTTAAAATATATTTTTTTAGAGTGCCAAAATTGTTGTTAGGCTAATAATAATTTTATTTTTATTATTATTATTATTATTATTATTATTATTATGATGTAACATAAACTCTTTTTTTTTTTTTTAAACTAAACTTCTCAACTATTTGATGAAATTATAAGACATAATATTAGTGAAACTAATTATATGCATATGTCATTATTAATTACATAATTACAAAACATAAATCATAAATTTATATATTAATACATTATAAACGAGCCTATTAATTGAGCTGTTCGCGAGCTTATAATCGAGTTGTTCAGGAATCTAATCGAACCGAGCTTAATTTTGCTCAAACTTGACTCATTTATTAATTAAGTCTTGAATTAAAACTCAAACTTAGCTCATTTATAAAACGAATCGAACATGAACGAGTTTTTATCGAGCTGAACACCGAGCCGCTCGAAAACGGCTTAGCTCATTTGTAGCTCTAAAAATCTCATGAATTTTATGTTTGTCATAAAAAAAAAAAAAAAAAAAAAAAATCCTCTATGTGAGAATAAAATTAAAATTGAAAAGTTCAATGTTAAAAAAAGAAATTTAGAGATTTAAATTTAATTAAATGAGTAAAATAAATTTAACCGACTCAAAATGAATTTTTTCAAATATTTTTTTAGAAAAATTAAATATTTATTAATTGGTAAAATAGAACAATACATAATTATGAGATCTTACAATATTATAATTCATCAAAACTAATATCAAAATAAACCAGGAATACAAATATAGATAGTAACAATCTCGACTTAAAATATTAGCCATTTTTTGATTCTTTTGATGATATTTCTGTAAATTCGATCTCGACACTAATAAATGTAGATTCGATGTCGAAAATAAAACTTACGATTTTGATTGAATTATCAATCAAATAATAAATTCCAACAGAAAAAGAAAAATTTACCATAAAGGAAATAAAATAAATAAATAAACAAACCACCAAAAGGAGAATAAATATAAAAGAAAAAATAAATTTGAATATTATTGAATAATAAAATTAAAATTAAAACAAAAAATATAAGAGAATGATCTCAGAAAATAATGAGAAATTTTTTTTTAAAAAAAATGAAGAGTTTTTCTCTCTAAATCATATAGGGATTTTTTTTTTAATTTTTTCAAATATTTAAGAAAAGGAAATTATGCATGTGATATTCAATAAACAATTACTGTCAACAATAATAATAAATAATAATTACTCAATAATCAAATAAAATAAACTTACAGAGGCAGAAACATATATAATTTGTTGCGGAAAATACCACCGGATTAGAGTAGAGTCGCAAATAATAATTTGAAAAAATAATAATAATAGATAAAATATGGACACAAAGATTTTACGTGGAAAACCCCTAAATAAATCAGGGTAAAAACCACGTGCAAAAATAGAAAAAAATTCACTATGAAAAAATAGGAATTACAATAATATAAGGAGAAAATAATTTAAATTCTCTCTTAACTATTTTTTTTTTTTCTCTAGCTCTCTAATTTTCTCTCTTTTTTTTGGTGTGTATTTTTTGAATAAATGGAGGCCTTTTATAAGCCTCCAAAAACTAAATGCTAGCTAATTGCTAGCTAATAGCTAGCTGTATACAGCTAGCAATTAGCTAGCTGTATACAACAGCTAAATCATTTATTTTTAGTCATAGAAGATAAAAATTTCATAGCAAATTTTCAGCTAAGTCACTTCTTGCTACGAAAAGCTACGTAAAATATTAAAGTAGCTAAAATATTTAGCTATGAATATTTTCGTATTTAGCTACAATTAAGTCTATAGCTATAGATGTCATTTGTTGGTATCCAGACCAACTAAATCATATTAAATTTTTGAATCAACCCAATTTAGAATAGGCTAGATCAGTTTACTCAAATTCGGTCTTGAGATGTCTATATTTAAATCTTTAGCCCAACTAGTGAGGGCAATTTACCGAATTAGTGAATTTGAAAAATTAAATTTTAAATTTAGGTGAAAATAAATGTAATTCTTAATTTTGGGTGATTTAGAATTGAAAAGTCAAAATATTAAAAAGTTTTGACGGAAATGATAAATTTTACAATAAATTTTAGCGGAAAGGTATTGAGTATACCATTTACAAAACTCACAATAAAAAATAGCAGAAAATGACATTTTCAAAGTAATTTTTGACTGAAATAGGCAACACTAAAAAAAAAAAAAAAAAAACCATTTTCAAACCCTTTATCTTAGTTTTCTGCTATATTTTATAGATGATTTGTAAATGGTTTCTTATTTTTCAAATGTACCATATTTCCGCCAAAAAAATCACATTTCCGCCAAAATTTTTTGATATTTCGACTTTTCAATCCTAAAACACCCTAAATTGAGAATTAGTTTCAATTTCATCTAAATTTGGAATTTTATTTTCCAAATTCCCTAATTTGGTAAATTGCCCAACTAGTGAGATGACCAATACTGGAGAGCCAGCCAATGTAGTAACAAAGTTTAGTACGTACTAATATTTATAAAATAATTGTGTTGATGTAATTTTTCATTTTATAAAATGTATTTCATATAATAATTATTATTTTTAAATTGTTATTTGAGGAGATATTTTGGAATGTTTGATTTTTGGGATTTTCTTGAAGAGAATTTAATGGGGTTTAACTTTTAGTTCTTGGTGACGACAGTGTAGGTGCAGCTCCTAAAGGAGAGGAAAATTGCGGCTGATGAAATGAAACTCTATGCTAAGGTGTGCAAGCAAGTAAAGGATATCACATCGATTTTCCTTCCTTTAATTAAGTCTTGAAATGAGCTATATAAATTCTTGTTATGTCGTTATCAACCTCAAAAGTTTTTTTTTTTCCTGAAAATTTGAAAAGTTATAAATAGATTTGTCTATATATTTGTAGTTTTTAATAATTAGAGGAGATATTTATCGATGGGATTTAAATTTCCAATATGATTATTTGTAATATATTTTAATCTTTCTTTATAGTATATGCTGAGATTTGAGAATATGCTTTTTGCTAGTGAATATAATTTGTTAATTCATTGATTATGAGATGTAATATAATTTTACACTGATTGTCATTTATTGTAATTTTTTTATTATTCAGATTTGAAATCGACAAAATATAAGAAATTCATATTTAAGCGGAGTTTATTAATTTATTGATGATAAAAAAATAATTTTTCAAAAGAAGTATTATTATATTTATTTTTATGAAAGTATTATTATTTTCAGTGATTTTATTATATTCTTTTATTAGCTTATTTTTTTAATACATTAATAGGCTTAATTTTTAATATATTTCCTTCAAAGCAATATTCTAAATTTGAACCCTCCATCCTTCTTATAAATTTAAAAAAGAAAATTACATTGAGACGATTATTGATTTGGCATGTGTTTTTGTTACAAGAAATGGGAGATATATATATCTCAGAAAGAAAAGAAAATGAGGTAAAATAAAAATTATTTGTTGTTTAAAAGTTTAATTAGTTTGGACAAAAAAAGATATTAAGGAATTAATTTAAATCTGCATTTCTTTACTTTTCAAAACTAAGAGAAATAAGAAATATCCATTGATTATTACTAAAAATAATTTTTTAATAATATTATTTTACTCTTAATAATTAATATATCTCTTAAACTTTCAAATAAAAAAATATTTATTAATTATTTATTTTCTTTCCTTTTCCTATCCTATGAATCAAAGATTATCTTTTCTTTTTTCATAATTTTTTTTTTAAAAAAAACCTCTCAAAGAAGGCTGCAGGAAACATTGTTTCCTTGGAAAAAGTAAAATTACATTGAGAGGCTAATTGATTATATAAATATATATTTTATATAAAATGGGAGATAGGTAAATATTTTACACACTCGATAAAAATATTACATTCATGGCAAACCTCACACATCATTATAAAAGTAAAATTTAAAGTATTTTCATGGATGGGATCATATAGGACATAGATCATGCGTCACTAGTCCAGCAAATCTAGGCTACGGACTCGAATTTTTTATCCACATTTGAGAGTTCTTTGCTCACCGTTTATTCAATATGTTATTAGCGAGATTGGACTTGAAAATTTATTCAAATTCAGATGGAAGAGTGTATAAAAAAGAGTAGAAAGAAAATAAAAAAAAAGTGGAATAAAAATATCGATATAGAATTCCCTCATATGGAATTAGATAGCCAAAAAAAGAAAATACATTACCCTATGTTGGTGGAATATATCACAGAGCATACATTTGAATGGTACAAAAATTCTCGCTTGCACCAACAGTATATCAAACGCCCAAACTAATAATTATTGATAAAGTATTTTATCTAATATGACTGTTAAGAATATAATGTCTGTGAAAAAAAAAAATTTATATTGAGTAAATATATTAAGTGTTTAATATAGAAATAGACTTTATAATTTTAATAATTAATTTTTAAAGTTGATTCTTCCAAATTTATATTAAATACTCAATATGATATTACAGTATAATCGATCATTGCACTATTCTATTATATTATAATTTAAAATGGGTTTCATAAAAAATTGTTTTGACCCAGTTCTCACTTGAAGGACTGTTAAGAATATAATATGTGTGGAAAAAAAATCTCATATTGAGTAAATATTAAATGATTAATATAGAAATTAGTTTATCAACTTTAATAGCTAGATTTTAATATTGGTTCTTCCAAATTTCTTTGTTTTTTAGGGATAATTATAAATTTGGTGTCTGAACTTTTTTAAGTTTTCTATTTTGATGTATGGACTAAAATCTTTTACAATTAAGTGCTTGAATGGAGCAAATTCATATTAATGTGGTGTTTTGCTCCATTTTGAGTTTACCTAAGTGCTGACTTAGCTTTGTGGGGCTCAATTTCTCACTAAAAGATAAGCCACATCAAATTCCACTAACAGAATTTTCTTTAAGCCTCTCTTGTTCATGACTTATCTTAAAAAAAAAAAAGTGAATTTCACCATCTTGTTTCTCTCACGTCTGCTACTTGTGGCTCTCTCTTTTTAATTGAATTAAAAAATTCTCAATCTTAAAATTGTACCCATTAAAAAAAAAAAAATTATAAACCCCAAATTTTCTTTTCAAGAAAAAATCCATAAACATGTGAAAATAGAAAAAAATAAAATAAAAGACCATAAATGATACGAAAAAAAAAAAACTTTTGAAACCCAAAAAACAAATGTCTTCAAACTTGAATCAATCCATAAGGGTGGTGAAAGTCTGCAGTTATAAGAAAATCAAAATAACTTCAACTCATAAAGGATACGAAAAATGGGGGAAAAAAAAACTTTTGAAACCCATAAAACAAATAAGAAAATCAAAATAGCCTCTTAGGAGCAGGATTTTCACAGCAAACATTCAAAAGTTTAGGATTTCACCTTAGTTGTATTCTCAGTTTATAAAAAAGGATAGAAATTAAGATCTGAAAGTTTGTCGGTCAATCAGTGAAGGAGGAACAACGCTGGAACAAATAGCTCACCAAACAGATGAGAAAATAATTTCTCATATATTCAAAGAGATGTTAAAAATGATGAATTTGGTGATGGATAAAGATTTGATGAAAGAATAAAAGATATTTGATGTTGATAATCATTTGAAGCTGATATTTTCAAAAATATTTATTTAAATTCTTTTTCTTATTTTATGTTTTCTTTTTAAAAATATTTTGGTATTTTCATTTAAGATGTTAGTGGAATATGACGTGACTTATTTGTTAGTAAGAAATTGAGTCCTACAAAATTGAGTCAGCACTTAGATAAAACCCAAAATAGAGCAAAACACCGTATTTATATGAATTTGCACCGTTTAAACACTTGATTGCAAAAAATTTTAGACCAAACACTAAAATAAAAAACTTCAAAAACTTTAGACACCAAATTTGTAATTATCATTTTTTTTTACTCTCTCCACATACATATATATATATATATATTCTTATCACATTGAATTATGTAGGTGCTACATTAAGTGTTGGTAGGACTTACTCCAAGCTTTCAGCCATTATACTCTAAATATTACATTTTAGCAGCAATTGCCAACAATGACGATGCTAGAAAATATAGTCAGTGGAATCACATACATGGATTTGAGTTAGTACCTTCTTGCCTTAATTTTTTTATTATTAGATTGTTCATACGATGACTTTTTTTTAATCAAAAACTTTTATATCACTGTTACAAAAGTTAAATTTTTATATTAGAATTCATATATACAAATAATTTACTATTGATAATTTGCAAATAAATTAAAACTGAGAAAAAAAATATAATTGACTTATAATCTTTGTTTTCTGTTTTAAAGATGAAAAATTATACTGTGAGTGTTTTCTGAAAGCAAATTAATATATAAATCACAACAAAATTAATTGGGAAATATGTTATGAATATATTGAAAATATGGTAGAGCGCAATTGGGCAAAAGGTAGGTGACGGCTGGAGAAGCGGTGATAGTTAAAGTGAAAGGCTGAAAAGCTATTATGACTTTATGAGATGCTTTTGTAGGTTTGTACAAAACGTTGTAGTTTAAGGGTTTTTTTTTTTTTTTACAATTATTTTATTTATATTATACATAATAATCAAAGTTTATAAATAAATAAATTTATAGATGTACAAAGCTGAAAATTAAGAGCTTAATTATTGTATACTACTTCCTCCGTCTCAAATTAATAGACAAATTTTTTATAATGGACATCTCAAATTATAGGCACATTTCCATTTTAGAGGAGTAATTTAGATAGTATTTTACTAAAATATCTTTATTTATTTAACATTGATATTGATAAAATAATTATTTAAACTAGTTGTATTTATATTTCCAAAAACATATTAATTAATATCCACTAATATAAGAGTTGGATTTCAAGAAATTAATCTTTTTTTTGTTGTAAGTTACTGTAAGTGTACTTTTGGAAAAAAAAAATTTAAAATTAATAATTTTAACTAAATTAATCTCTAATTTTTAATTCATGTGAAAAGTTAGTTGTATCTATCAATTTGGTACAAATGGAGTATAATATTTATGCATAAACACAAACTTGCAATTCTATAAGAGACAGATTAGACGCACACTAAGACATATGTCTCGTTTGTTGAGTGATAAATTTCGCAAAATTCATGAATTATAATTCAGTTTTTTGTTTGATTTGAAAAATTGAATTACATTTTATGAATTTGTTAAAATCTATCATACTCCAAAATCTCAAAAAATGAAGGATTTGAAAATCTATATGAGATGTGGGTTTTTTATTCCAAGAATTTTGTTCAAATTCATAGATTTTAACTAAATCTATAGATTTAAAATTCATCATGTCAAACGAGATCATAGTATAATGATAAATGCATATACGATTTATGCAATAGATTCGGGTTTGATTTTCCCTCCTCTGCTTAAAAAAAGAAAGAGAGAGACAGATTAGCTTCACTTATTATTATTATTATTTTTAATGATATTACATTCTAATTTTCATATTATATATATATTAGTTTGATTATGCTATACAGATAAATAGTTTACATTGGAAATAAAAAGAAAAAAGAAAAATATTTATTTTTTTAGTTTTAATTATTTAAACATTAAATTTTCATAAATAAAATTATTTTCCAATTAATTAGAGTTTTAATTATTTTATATTAATAGCATTTTATTGCATCAATAATTAAATAATTATTTAATTATGCATGAGGTCAGAAACTAGAGAATGATAATTTTGCTTTTCAATGCATTAAAGGGAAAAGAGGAAAAATCCAGAATTGCAGATGCTTCTGCAATCTTTGTTGTACGTATTTGGACATTTGTTGAGGAAATAGCTTCATTTTGAAGATACTCTATAGGCCAATAATAATCTATCCTTGTTATCTTAGTACCAAAGTAATAATCTATCCTTGTTATTTTCTCGGATATGATCTTTGAGTTGGATTGTTTGGAATGATAGTAATTTTTTTTGTATAAATATTTTAATTTTGAAATGAATTATTTTTTTTTTTCAAACAGATAAACTTAATATGAAAGTGACTGTACCACTTCATTTTTTTTAAGATAAAAAAATAAAATAAAATAAACAAGAAAAGTTGTTGGAAGAGAGAACTCTTACAACGAAGTTGGATGGAAGTAGTTAGAAGGAATGTGATAAGAACGGATGAGGAGAAGCAGCAGCAGCCATCAGCCAACCATGAAATGCCATCTTTCATGTCTTATATTATTTGTTCCATTTCCAATGTAATTTATAGCAGGCAGAACCGCTAAATTTTCTCTTTTACACACTTTCAACTTTGGAAAACAATTTTTTTTATTATCGTCATTGGAAATTACCAAAGTTTTCAATTCTTCAAACCTTCAAAAACTTAGTTTTTAGTAATTTATTACCACTTTTTCGTCAAACTCACTCCCTCATTCATATATATATATATACTTCTTTAAATGAATTTTCATTCATATAATAAGTATAAAATGTGAATATGTAATTAAATTATAAAAAATTTATTAAATCTAATAACATTAAGTATACAAAATATATAAGTTTTTTATTCGATACTTGTAGGGTACTAACATATAAAAAAATAGATGTGAACATTCGGTCGGTTCGGTTCAAAATCAAATCAAATCGAAATAATTGAGATTGTGTTTTTCTCAAACCGAACCGAACTGAATTTATAGTGAAAATTAAATCGAACTGAAAAAATTCGGTTTTTCGGTTTCACTGTTTTTTTTTTCTTTTTATTAAAATAAACTCTCTATCTCTCTCTCTCTCTCTCTCTCTCTCTCTCTCTCTCTCTCTCTCTCTCTCTATATATATATATATATATATATATATATATTAAAATTTCGGTCAATTCGATTTAAATCAAAATTTTTTGATAAAAACTAAATCGAACTGAACCAATCAGTTCGATTTTTCAGTTTCGATTCGGTTTTACTCACCCTATAAAAAAAATTATCTAGTTTATAAATTTATTATTGGTCATATAATAAAAAAAAATTATAAATTGTGATTTACTAGCAAATTTTACTAGTAGCTTATGTAACTATAGAACTCACAAATGATTTTAATTAATATTTATTACTTTTAAGAATCACCATTAACTATAATATATATATTTTTTCCCAATTATAATTCTTATTGTTGTGAAAAATCTGCAAGTGTATAGATCGTGGGCAAGTAATAGTGTGTGAGTAGAATGTCGATTCCACAGGAAAGGTATTGTCAAGTACCAAAATTATATTATTTAAAATATAAATTTAGTTGAGATTTAAGAATAAAATAAAAACAAGTATTAAGAGATAAATTCAATATATGAAAAAGATTTAGGATTTAGATTTTATCAATTGATTACCTATGACTTTTCTATGTTCTCTAAATTGATTTAATTTTATTGGAATTAATGATTAAATTTCCCTAAAATATATGATATTCTCTCTCAAGACACAACACAAGTATTTATGTTAACATTATGTCTACTATTGTGATCACAAGCAATTAACACAAACCCATTAAATTTTATAGAAATCTTTTAATTAAATCACAAATGAGTGTTCTTATCTCTAAGTAACACATTCCCTAAGTCTAACATCTTAATGAACTAATATTATGCTTCCACTCTCGCTACTTCACATAATATCTTTAAACATGCAAATAGTGATCAATTATTCATAAGCATTAAGTTATAAGATAGAAGATTAATTCCAATAATAAAAAACAAATCAGTTAAACAAAAATAGTCATAGGCAAATCAAAAGATTACATCTAAATCCTAGAGAAGAAATTTAGCTATTCATAATTAAGAAGAAAGAAATAATTAAATTAACAATCAATTTAATAGAAAACATAATAACAACTTATTATTGAATTGAAGAATAAAAGTTTAAAAAGAACTCTTTTAGGGATACAATCTTTGACGTACAAAAGCTCCAAAACTTCTCTTCTTGATCCAAATTAATATATAAAGAATTGAAACTAAGAAAATATAAATCTCTATATCTATTTGTTTCTTTGATTGAATGAATGATTGATGCTTTGAATGATGGGTGGTAATGCCTATTTATAAGAAATTTTCATCTTCTTTTTCACCATCTTACATCATTGCCTGCATCATTATTATTATGACATCATTGCCTGCATCATTAATATTATGACATCATTGCCTGCAACATTATTATTATGACATCATTACCTACATCATTAATATCATGATATCATTGTCTGCATCATTGATATCATTTCTATATGCAAAATAAAATAAATTACTAAAAATATTTTATAATTTATTTATAAATTGTTAAAATTATTTATTTTTCAAAATAAGTAATAATATTATAAAATTCTCAAGAATTGAACCAAAATTTGAGTTTAAATAGGTAAAATAACTTTAAGAAAATAGAGTTATCATATCCCCCATGTATATTTTGATGATACTAATGTTAGAGTATATGCCCTAGAGCTGTGTATATATTTATGTAAATGTAAAACAATATCTTAATTAAGGACAATAAATATATGTTTGTATAAATCAATTGTTCCATTGAGTTAAATATATATTTGTAGCCCAATAGTATTTTGTGAGAGGATCTATTCTCAAGTGTTGAGAATATGGATGACAGATAGCTCTCAAACAAATACTTTAAATGTTCATGGTCATAGGAATAATGACTGGGCATCATTAATTCCGGGAAGACTGTTACCTCTATTTATATTCTATAATCAGTATGTGATACTTATGATTATAAAGGCAGTGAGCATCATGTTGCTTGACAAAAGTTATCGATATAAATATATGGATATTCATGTGATGAATGATTGAACTGTGACGTTAGATGATGATAGCATGAAGTTTTATTGCTAGTCAATAAATCATCGTCTAGGTCATAATTGTACATATAGTCCTTTGACTTGAGGGACACTATATCTCATTTATT
>CATKHJ010080475.1:0-22705 GCA_949750685.1 Vernicia montana | reverse complement strand
TTATTAAAAAATAATAAATTATTTAACACCCATAATAATAAAAAATAATTATTTCAAACAAGATAAATATTACTAAAAATATATATATTTTTATTATTAAAAACACATACATTATTATTATTATTAATTATTAATAATAATAAAATTTGTTTTATTTCACAAAATTATATATTATTTCCTAAAAATTAATATTTCACCAAAATATATAGTAATATTTAACACATTTACTAAGTTATAATAAAAAAAAAATACAAACAACATATATTACTATAATTATTTCACAAAATCAATTCTAATTTCACAAAATTATATATTATTTCCTAAAAATTAATATCTCACCAAAATATTAACTCATTATTATTATTATTTCTCAAAAATATATATTATTAAAAAATAATAAATTATTTAACACCCATAATAATAAAAAATAATTATTTCAAACAAGATAAATATTACTAAAAATATATATATTTTTATTATTAAAAACACATACATTATTATTATTATTAATTATTAATAATAAAAAATTTCCTATTTCACAAAATTATATATTATTTCCTAAAAATTAATATTTCACCAAAATATTAGTTCATAATTATTATTATTTCTCAAAAATATATAATATTTAAAAATAATAAATAATTTAACACCCCTAATACTAAAAAATTATTATTACAAACAAGATAATTTAACAAAATATTTTGCAAAAAAACCCAAAAAAAGTAATTTCCTATAAATTATTATTTCACAGTATTATTTACAAAAGCTATATATAATATTTCACAAAAAAAAAATTATTATTACAACATAATACCTTATTAAACCCCAAATAAAAATTACTAAATCACAAAATTATTATTTCATAATTATTATTCCCTACACCAAAATTATAATTTCAAAAAAAATATAATTATTAACACAAATAAACCCTAATAAAATATTTAAACCCTAAACAAACAATTTAATATACTAATTTAACATAAATATAAAAAAAATATAAAACTTACCTCTTTGAATGCAAATTCCTCTTAAATATCTTCAAATATTTGGAGATTAACCTGAAAAAATTATTATTATCAAAATTATTTTTTCACTAATATTACTAATTAATTATCACTTAAAAATCAATAAATCAAAAATTAAAATATATATATATATACCTTTTTTTTTTCCACACAGCAAAACAAAAGGGACCACTAAATAAAAAAGAGGGATAAAAAAAAATTAGGACCACTAAATAAAAAAAATTACAACAGAATTCAATTTTTTTTCTTTGCTAAGAGTGAAGAAAGATGAGAAAGGAAGAGGGAGCAAAATTTTTGTTGAACGATTTGTTCATCTGCTGGGTTTTAAGAATAGAGAATATTGATCCCAACTGTTAGATTAATGGCGTTCTAATGATTGGGAGGTAGTGTCAGAAATCGGCATTATAAATGTCGGTTTATAATTTAAATTAATAAAAGCAGGTTGTTAGATGGCAGCCTTGCTTCGGAAATCAGCATTATTAATGCCGGTTTCTAAAGCTTTTTTGGCTTTATAAGTCACGTGGCTACAAACCGGCATTAAAAATGTTGGTTTCAAATTTTTAATTAAACTGGTATTATTATTGCCGATTTATAAGTCAAATTCTCTTACCCGGTAAAAAAACATGCATATATTTGTAAATATTTTGAAAAAATACATAGGTTTATATTTTTTAAATACCTCATACTAAGGTAAAAAGCCCAGGCTTGCACCGTTGCAATTAAGGTAATCTTATGTACATACATGTCAAAGAAATACAAGAAATAGATCGGGTTAGGAATGGCAACGGGGCGGGTTTTGAGATTCCCGCCTCCGCTCATGAATAGTCGGAGCAAAGGTGGAGCGGGGTAAATCAAGTTTGGGACGGGCGCGGGACGGGGATGGGGATCCCCATTTATTTTTTTATAATTTTATTAATGTTAAAATTTCATAATTTATATATTTTGACAAAAATGTTATACATATTTATGTTAAATTTTATATATTATTAATTAATATTTAAATAATAATAACAAAATTAAATACTTAATAATATAATTTTATTATATTTATATGTAATATGAAATTATAATAAAAAAATTTATATATATTAATTTTATGAAATTGAGGCGGAGATTGGGGCAGGAAGGGGAAACTCAATCCCATCCTCGCCCCTTTACCATAGATGAGATGGGAACGGGTTTTCGTCTGGACAAATCAAATTTTGCCAACTCTAGATCGGGTCTTGAAAGTTGCAAGAATCTCTGCTGGTCTTAGTCTCTCCAATCATTCTCTAAGGCAAAGTTATTTCCTTTAACATTATTTCTTGATTTTTCATTGTCTTTGAGAAATGTGATTGAATCTTAGCTATATAAATTGAAAAATTAATTTCAAATTTTGCTAATAAAAAAAAAAGGTAATTTCCACATTCCATTTCTTTATTATTTTATATGTTTTAGTTGTTTTTTGAAATTGAAATTTAATATTTTTTTATTGAAAAAATAACAAGTGAGTTACACGCACTGTTTTTAGCCAAAAAAAAAAAAAAAAAAAAAAGTTTTAATTGATAAAAAAATTTATTTAAGACTTAAAAAAAAAATTCGGGTGATTTGGCCCTTAACCCAATTTTTTTTACATCATCAAAATTCAAAAGGTCAAAAAAACCTTTAACAAATCATTGGGCCTTATCTGGTACGGGGTTGTGTACGTTATCTTGATGCACCCTATCTGCATGGAAGAAAAGGATAAAGAGTAATGACTAAAGTCACAGGCGTGTCATGGCTGATGGGTGACACTCACTAGTTTTGTCCTTTCTCAGTCTTAAAACCAAAGTTGAATTTTAGCAAAAACCTTCCCTGCCATTACTACTTTTCCATCAAAATCCTTTTTAAAAATCTCTCACTAAAGCCAAACATATCATTTTTAGAGCCAATCTCTCTCTCTTTCTCTCCCTCTCAGTTCAAGCTCTACAAGGAATCTAGGGTTCTCAACAGTGAATCTTTCTCATCACTTTGCTTGGTAAGAGAATCTTCAACTCTTTGTTTTAGGGTTTTCAAACTAAAGTTATTGTCTTTACTTCTTTATCTTTCTGTGGAGCTCGAGCGCTAGGCAATACCCTTCATGGGTTGTCTTTTTTTTTTTGCTCTCATTTTTGTTCCCTTGAATTGGGTATTACTTATTTTTTGTTCTTGTTATTTTGAATGTTCGGAATTATATTTGATTCTGTTTAGGCTTGTGTTTATGCTGTATGGCTGGCTGTTTATTGGTCAATTAGTCATTGTTTAAATGCTGTTTTGTTTGGCTGTTGAGAAATTATAGATAAGAGGAAAGGAAAGTTTGAAACTTTGTGCTTGATTTCCAGAAGGATAGGAATTCGTTTGAGCTAGGTTAGAGTGGAATTGTTTATTTCTGTTGGTTGGAAGTTTTGTTTTTTTTCTTTCATTTGCTTGTCTTTTCTTATTAACGAAAAGGGTTACCATTTTTAGACTCACTCGCTGATTCTTTCCCTCTGTTTTAATAATGTTCATATACATGATATTGTTTGTTTGACTTTCATTTGATATCATTTTATGAAATTGAGAGGACATTGGGATTTTATTCCTGAATTTGGAAGTATCTCATAATTTTTGCTTGTAACTTTAGTTTTTTTTTATTTTTTTTTTTATTTTTATTTTTTATTATGGATAGGGTCAGGTTTTATTTACAAAGGGTATATATCTAGTTTGTGCATTTCTCCAATATTCTTGATGAGTTAGTATCTGTGTGTCTCTCAAACAACCCAATTCTTTATTATCATATTTTGGTTGAGATATGAGAATGGCTTAGTGTTAGTGGTCCTTTATGTAAATATACTTGTGATGTGTCTTAATAGGATTAGGTTCCAGATAGTGATGCTATAGATCTGAATATTGTTCTGTTGGTATTATTATGTCTCCTTTTCCTATTTCTTAAGTATTTTAGTCTTTGTAACATACTGTAAAATCGTATTATCTTCTCTTCCTTTCCTTTTATTTCCTCTTCTTTTTTAGTTGTTGTGGTGCATGGATGATGATGGTAAATGGATGATTTCACTTCCAGGGGGATTATGTGAGATATACTGTTACTTCCTAATTAGATTAGAGAGTTTAACAATATTTTAGTGATATGGCAACTGAGAGCCCACTTAGAATGCCCTCCCACAATGAGGCTGCAACTTTTGCACCATCTACTCCTAATTTGGCTGTGGAGGATTTAGGATTGCTAAGGAAGGGCCAACGGTTCCGTGGTAATGGGAGAGACATGGTCCCCAATCGAAGTGGAAGTGCACCTCCAAGCATGGAAGGTTCATTTTTAGCCATAAAGAACCTCAATTTCCAGCAGAACTCTAACTTGGGGAATTTAAATAGTGCTGTTCAAAACTCTGAGCCAGAGAAGCAATCATATTTGGCTTTTTATGATTCCAATATCAACCCAAACCCTAGACTTCCTACACCACCCATTTCTAGGGAGAATCGGCATCTAGGAAGCCTTATTGGTAGACTTGGCAGTAATTGGGGGTTGACTTCAATAGATGGCAGCAGTAACAGTTCCTTCCATTTGTCACAAGTTACCCTTTCTACGCACAAGGAAGAGCCTGAAGATGATCGTTCACCCCATCAGCCCTCCGATGATTCAATAGGCCGGACAAATGGGTTTTGGCTTGGCGAGGATGCATCTCCATTGGTAGGCCAATCCAGAAGCATGGTTGATTTATTTCAGGTAGTGATTTTTCCTTGCCATTTTGTATTGAACTGTGTCGATTAGTCTGTCAATAGGTTACTATGCCTGGATGTATTTTGGGATGTAAATTCCACAGTTGACTTGAAATTTATTATTCCTTCTACCTTTGTTCCTTCCCAATTGCATTACTACAAAAATCATAATCACTGATTCAAATTTGCAGGAAGATTACCCCCGAACTCCATCACCTGTATATAATCACTCTCACTCCTTAAGTTCTGGAACAACAGATGAAGCAGCTGAACAAGATGCTGATTCCAGTTCCTTGAGTAATCCCACTGTTGGTGCATCTAATGCTGCAGCATCAACTCTAGGTACAGATAGGATAGGGTTATCATTGAATGCTGGTCCCTCAACCACTCCTGTTTCAAGCTCATCACCTCCCAAGTTTACAGGAACCACACAACCCATGCAACCTCTTCGGAAAGGAAATTTAATCAGTGGAGATGTTGTTATTGAATCTAAAATGAAGGATCTTAATATATCTAGTCTTCCGGATTCCAAGGACCAAAAATATCAACAACAATGGCAACACAGCTATCAGGGCAATATGCTGCAACATCAAGTACTCCAACAACAGAACAATTCATTTCAAGTTCAAAGCGTCAAGTCTCAAATGGGTTCGCAAGGAGTAAATACCACATACATTGGCATGGATCAGTTTCTCCATGGTCCTTCGAAGTTTTCTGCAGAAGTGCAGCCAGTATTACAATCATCTGGGTTCACGCCGCCTCTTTATGCATCTCAAGCAGCTTACATGACATCACCAAATCCATTTTACCCTAATGTACAGCCTCCTGGTTTATACTCTCCGCAATATGGTGTGGGAGGATATGCTTTGAATTCAACTGTTATTCCCCCGTTTGTTGCTGGATACCCTCCTCATGGTGCTATTCCAATGGTTTTTGATGGGTCTACTGGTCCAAACTATAATGCACGTATGCCTGGGGCTTCAACTGGAGGGAGCATTGCAAATGGAACTGATTTGCAACATTTGAACAAATTTTATGGGCATCTTGGATACCCAGTGCAACCTCCTTTTACTGATCCTGCATATACACAATACTATCAACAGCCTTACGGACCAGCATATAATTTTTCAGGCCAATTTGATCCACTGGCTTCTGGAGGTGGGGTTATTGGGAGCCAAAATAGTGCTCCTGACACAAAGAAAGGATCTGAGGTTGTTGCTGGTTTGGATGACCAGAAATCACACCACCAGATAAGTGGAGTAAGTAACCTATACCAAGGTAGAGGGGGGATAATTAGTCCTCATTATATAGGGACCCCCTCAAACATGGGTATATTGATGCAGTACCCATCATCACCACTTGCTAGTCCAGTTTTGCCAGGATCCCCTGTTGGGGGGACTGGGAGTTCTGGAGGGAGAAATGAAATGAGGTTCCCACCGGGTACTGGTAGATATGCAGCCGTATATTCTGGATGGCAAGGTCAAAGAGGATCAGAGAGTTTTAATGACACTAAAATATATAATTTTCTTGAGGAGTTGAAATCTGGCAAAGGCCGTAGATTTGAGCTATCTGATATTGCTGGGAACATTGTTGAATTTAGGCAAGTGCTCATTGTGTTTTATTTTCTTTGTTTTATTTCTGTGTTGGAAAGTCAAATGATGAAGACTTTTAAACTTCAGCGCTGATCAACATGGGAGCCGATTTATTCAGCAGAAGTTGGAGACTTGTAGTGCTGAAGAAAAGGCATCTGTATTTAAAGAAGTTCTTCCATTTGCTCCCAAATTAATGACTGATGTTTTCGGAAATTATGTGATTCAGAAGGTGTGTTTGAAATGTACATTCTTTTGTTGAAGGTTTACCCAGTTGGGCTTGGCTAATTTCCTTTTCTTGTATTTACTTACAGTTTTTTGAGTATGGAAGCCCTGAACAAAGAAAGGAGCTTGCTAATCAGCTTACTGGTCAGATTTTACCTCTAAGTTTGCAGATGTATGGCTGTCGTGTAATCCAAAAGGTATATTAATTGTATGATGTGTTTATCTTGCATTGTTGTCACTATACATTTGCAAGTGTCTAGTTTCTTATCGATTTTCATTCCTGTCCATGCTCGAACATTTACTATCTTTTCTACATGATCCTTTATATGTTTTTTTCTTTTAAAAGGCAAAATAAATTTTTGCAATGATTCTGGATTAAAGGTATGGGGTTATTTCTTGTACTGTGTTTCACCACTTTATTTACTCCAAGGAAAAAATACCATTATATTTTTTTTGAAGAAGACAAACTATGCATTTTTTTTCAATTTTTGCTGATACTCTGGTTAAGTAGGAATTATACACAGATATTAATGGAGTTCATGATTGTCACATTTGTGAGAACATTTGATTATTATATTTGAACAGGTCCAAGGTAACACCTGTTCAAATTTCATATGGTTCCCCCTTATCATATGTTTATCTACTATTTAAATGTCATACACTAGTTCAAAAATTTAGGTGGTAGCAACTACAACAGTTATGATTATGATTTAAACATGTCCAAGATAAAACCTCTGGAAGATGAGATGTCATACGTGGGAATTGAGTTCAATGCCAAAGGGGGCAATATGATTAGATAAAAAACAGCAAGGTCATTAAGTTATATAGTCTATGCAGTCACATGATTTGGCTTGCATTTCTTTTGTGGAACCAACTATCTAACTTTTCATTGTTCAATTGTGGAATAGGGTAGTAGGGAATTCTAAGAGAAGGGAAGGGGAGAACAAGAGTTAAGGAGAGAAACTTGGGGGAAGAAGGGAAATACTAATAATTGTTTAAAAAGGGCAGCACCTTTGATCATTTTTGCACTCTTAAACAAACCTTTTAAGTTTAATATAGCAAGCCATAAACTTTATGTCCAAAGATGAATGGAGGACGATTCTCTCTGTTTCTTATGAAATTGAAACTCTAAGTTATTGATGTCTTTATTTTTTCTTCACCTCTCTCCCTATCTATCTATATGTATAGTCTTTACCTATTCTTTGAAACTTCATTCTTCTCTGTATTTCTGTCTTGAAAACTCACGTGACCTTGTCTCCTTTTAGTTCCTTGCTTGACTTGATCTTGGGTTTGGTGCGGGTATTTGATAATTGGGTTTGATATTGAATGATTGGTGATTTCTTGTTTGGTTTTGGGAAAGTTGTAATTGGGTTTGTAATGCTGTATGCCTTCTTTTTAAGAGGTTGCTTTTTCTTTTGAGTACTGCTTTTCATTAATTGTTTTATGGTTATGTTTAGTTTAACTATTATTATGATATTAAGTTTTAAATTTGAGGTTGTGGTGATGGTGGTGGGTTAAGGTTGCTGCTGTTTTTTGGAGATTCTTTTTTTTTTTTTTTAAGTGGAGGGGTGGGGTTACAAATTTTCTGAATGTGGTTTTTTGTTTTAAAATATGATCATTTTGGGTTGGTGATGTAGATGAAAGCACATGGAAAACACAACCAAGAGAACCAGTTTCCTAAATTTTAATACTATTCTCACTTATCAATCGACGATGACCCAAGTTCCAATGTATGTTAGGGAGCTTATGTGAAGCCAGCAGACACCATTGCGAAACAAACTAGGAAAACCCAAATCTAATATAAAGAAAAATCCTAATCCTAATATTAATATAATAAGAAATATGATTTTATATCATGATTGCCTTGGTGGTCATATGATGCTATGTCATGGATGTTATGTCACAGTTATGGCCATTGTAGATGTGAAATTTCTTCTTTGGAGTAGAATGAATTACATCTAATACTCAAATTTGTGGGATCTGAATTGATAATTAATGCTTCCAATGCAGTTTCAATAATCTTTCTTCAAAGCAAAAACTTGTTTTAGTTAGACTTATTACAATTTAATCACTTTCAACTAATATTATATGACTTTTATGTTTAGGATTCATATAATCACACAAAACAAGATACCTAATAGACATAAACATAATACATGTAAAAGTTAATGAATGCAATAAATATGTTGTGCATGGTTTAGAATGAATTTGTAGCTTTGTCTAATATTTTTATCAGACAAAATTGGCCAACTTTGAACTATCTAGGTTAAAACCTTCATATGCTAGACTTTTTGGCTAAGAGCAAAAAGCAATTTGCCAATTGAAGATGCTAAATCACCAATACTATCACTCTATCACTCTGGGACTGCAGGATATTGTGGCCATGGGTAAAAAGTGAATTTTGATAATATTTGGAGATAGTTAATGGTGTTGTGAAAAGCCTACTTAAATAGTGCTTTACACATTGTTATTTATTTTACCTTTGATTTATGTCAGGTCTCTTACTGAGCTGAAATGTTATGTTTCCTGTTCTGAAACTATAACTCATATCGAAAATGAGATTGATTTTGATTCTGTTTTGTTGTTAGGCACTTGAGGTAATTGAGCTTGATCAGAAGGCATGGCTTGTTCGTGAACTGGATGGACATGTTATGCGTTGTGTACGTGATCAAAATGGCAATCATGTGATACAAAAGTGTATTGAGAGTGTTCCAACAGAGAAAATTGGATTCATAATCTCTGCATTCTGTAGTCATGTTGCATCACTTTCTATGCATCCTTATGGTTGCCGTGTTATACAGGTATTATACCTAAAGTGGTGTGTGGGCAGTTCATCTGTGCTCATTTTCCTCCATCTCCTTTCTTTATATGTGGGAACACTGTCAAACTTGGATGTATATGGTTTATTGTAGAGAGTCCTAGAGCATTGTACAGATGAGCTGCAATGTCAGTTTATAGTGGATGAGATCTTGGAGTCAGTCTGTGTTCTTGCTCAGGATCAGTATGGCAATTATGTGACTCAGGTCAGTTTTTCTCTCATGCTGTCTCTTGGAATGTTTCTGGCATGGTGCTAAAATCTATTGTATAGTGAACTGATCATGTTACTTAAGCTTGGAAGAAAACCCAGAGGGTGGCTTATTGGGATTGCCTGCTTCCACCTCAGGGGCAGAAACAAAGAGAATTTATTTGCAGTGGCAACAAATATGTGCATATACATACATGTTTTCTTTTGTTATATGCACATAAATAATATGAAATTTAAAATATTTTTTGCTTTAAAAAAACTTATGCTTTTATTTTTATTTTTTATAATTTTATGCAATTTCAAGTTAAAGCCATTGATTTTTGGTGGTAAATTACTAAGGTTTAGGCATTTAGCATAATTGGCACTTATGGTCCCTGTTATTTCAAAATTAGCTATGTTAGTCCTTATGGAAAATTCAGTTTACAAAAACTGTTAAATATGAATGAAATGACATAAATGTCCTAGGAAGTATAAATCTAGCCAACTCAAAATGCTGATAGATAGGAGGATGGTTTGAGCCTCACCAAAAGAAAAGATGATGTACATAGAACCAATCATAAACCATAATGGTGACTAAGCTTCATATTTGGCTGCAAGCAGGGGGATCAAATTTTTGGGGATGGTTTGATTGAGTTTGCCAACTTCTTCTTTTTTGGGACTTGGTTCTTTTTTTCTTTTCTTTTCTTTTTTTTTTTTTGTATAATTTTAAGGCTCTTCTTAAATGTTCCATCAAGAACTCTGCTTTGATTAACTTCTGAACTGTAAATTTAATTTGTATATATGTTTTTTTGTTTTATTGGTCATAATATATTATTATCTTTTTGTTTTTATCATATGGCATGTTTAGTTTCATCTTTTTTAGTTTTCTTTCATCAGTCTTAAAATAAATTAATTTAAATTTTAAATTACCTCCTAAAAATTCTCCCTGTTTTTCATCTTCTGATATATATTTTCTCAAGCTTTTGATTATAATATATCTTAAAAATTGTCCTGATCATTTATTGAATATCTTTCATTCATAGGCTCTCTCTTGATTTCATGTCAATCCGTTTAGGAGTTATTTTAAATGAACGCAATGGTAAATTTAAGTGGATTAGATTAGCTAATCTAGATTTCACCAACCTTTTCATTTTTGAAAATCGAGTTCATTATTATGTCTTTTGCTTTGCAAAAGATGTACATTATCTGATGCATACAAATCTAAGTAGCAATTATTCATCCTTCATAATATCATACGTAAAAAATTGATCTGGATGATAAGTAATGATGAATTGCTATGTGAAAACATTATTATCTAATCGAGTATATATATTGAGTCAGTATCTTACTAAATTAATTATATACGATATGCTAGGTAATGGATGCATATCATAATTAAAATTGAGTTTGTGGATTGTAACATTTTCTTTATATTTAACCATAGTTGTTAAAAGTGTGTGTGCCTAAGGTGCAAGGCTCACAGGGAGCTAGCTCTAGCACCTCTAATGGTGAAAGGTGGGCAACCTTTCACAGGTGCTTGCCTTTTGGCCTAGGTGTGCGCTTCTTTCAGGCACAAGGCCCAAAAAGGTGTGCCATACTGCCATCCAAATTTCCATCTCCAGCAAGTACTTTCAGAGTAATTCATCAACAAGACACTACCACCAAAGTCGAAATTTGCCGATCTATCAAAATCTGGTGTCCGGCACCAGAATCTTACCGGACCACCACATGTGGAATCCCTAACCACCAAGAATTTTTTTTTCCAATATTCATGCGTTTGAAATTCCTTTCCTTGCACCTTTTTTTTTCTTATTTCTCATCTCTCCCTCTCTCTTATATATATATATATATATATATATATATATACATGTATATTGTCATGTGTGGCCTTAAGATCTACACTGTCGACATGCATTACCATCTGAACCTGATTGCCCCTGTGCAATCACCAACTCCGTTCAATTTAGATGATTGTTTGGTTTGGTGATAACTTGAATATGCTCGAGGTGTACGTGAGCCTACTAAACACATGTTTTAATAGTTTAAATACTTGCAAAACATTATTTTTTCTTAAAAATGATTTAATGATAAACTTCTGGCTATTGATTTTGGGATGTACTTCTGCTGTTACTGCCTTTTTTGATTTGAATCCCATGTTTCTTTTGTTGATACTGATTTTAACACATATCTCTTAACAGCATGTGTTGGAGAGAGGAAAACCTCAAGAGAGATGCCAAATTATTAGCAAGTTGTCAGGGCATATTGTACAACTGAGCCAGCATAAGTTTGCATCTAACGTTATTGAGAAATGTTTGGAGTATGGTGGTGCCACTGAACGGGAGCTAATCATTGAGGAGATTCTTGGGCAGAATGAGGGGAATGATAATTTATTGGTAAGTTAAATAAGGCACTTCTGATTTGGCTTCAAATTGTTGGGCATGTTAGATATGTAGCTATGCAGTCACTCTTTGGAGGTTTTTGTGAATAATAATTTTTTTTTTTTGGGAAACTCTTGATAGTGCATTATCTTTATTAACAGAAAGCGTATTATCTTCTGCATTTTACCATCAACATAGGTTATTATCAAGCTTCTAGTTAATTCTGTTCTGAGGTGTGTGTGTATTTATGTGCCTTTGTAGCTCTTGTTCCTTTGTTTATATTATAAATGAATTTGGCTTTATAGGTCTGGCCCAGTGCTTTTATTTCATAAAAGACATTATCTAGATAAGAAAGACACTTTTCTCCACGAGTCCAAATGATTTTTTCATGCTGCTTCCTACTATCTATAAGATCCCTTCTATTATGTACTTGGTGGAAGTGTGTGATCTTTGAAGTAAAGATGTATCTTCTACTTTATGAGACATGATAATAATAATAATAATAATAATAATAATTATAATCCTAATTTTTTTAAGCTTTTGAGTGTAGCGAGGTGCTCATGTATCCCTCTCTCATCTGTAAGTATTCTTGCTTATGATAAGAAGAAACTCATTATCTCCTGTTTGGTATAAATGAATATGAAATTCAGTTATAGATAATAAAATTTGGTTTAGTTTTGTTGAATTCCCATACAATTGAATTCATAGAAGTGAAATAAACATTTTCACTTCTAAACACGAAAACATAAAATTTCAAATGAATTTCACAAAATTTTAATATATATCTTTAATTGGAAATAAATGAAGTGGATTAATGTGCCAAGATATTGTAAACTTCCAGCTTCAATTACTTCACTCATGGTTTTCTGAACTCTGGTTTAACTGGAGAAACCAGTACCAGTCCAGCTGGTTCAGTTCAAATGTTAAATATTTCCCTGAAACCACTTGAACCAGCCAGGTAAACCAGTGAACCAATCTACCTGGTTGCAGTTCAAGCTGGAAAAGCAGCTTAAACCATTGTGATGTTGCAGTTTCTCAAACAATTCAGGCTACTAAGGAAATTGTGATGCTCTGCAGTATTCATATATTTCATTCTTATTTTTCTGTTTTGTTATTTAAAAGGCTAGAGTTTATATTTATTTCATTCTTATTTTCTGTTTTGTTAAAGGCTAGAGTTTATATATTTCATTCTTATTTTATGTTTTGTTATTTAAAAGGCTAGAACTTTTATTTTGTATAATAATGTGCACACAATGAAAGTCATTTTATTTTTATTGGGTTGGTGTGCTAGATATGCTTCTTGTTATCTAAACCTTTCTTTGACTATTTCTTTTATATTGTAAAAATATTATTGTATTTAAAATTTTCAAATTAATTGTCAAAAGGATATTAATATAAGTTGTAAATATGCGGAATAATCACTTTCATATATTTCAATAATATATATACAAGATACAAGGACCTATATATGGTAAATAGGTCAAACATACAGCTGTATATATATTCCTAAATTAAGGGAAATTATGTAGGAAATTTCCATAATAAGAAATTATACAGAATAGGAAAGAGTCATAGTCCATTCCTGCTAACTTTCCCCCTCGAGTTGGTGCGTAGATGTCACATATGTCCAACTTGGATAGCGATGTATGGAATGGTCCATTAGTGACAGCATAAGTCATAATGTCAGCCAACTAATCTGAACTCGTAGTATAAGGAACTTCTATTGTGCCAGAATCAAGATTATCTTTAATATAATTTCTGTGAAGTTCAACATGCTTAGTTCGATCATGTTTTACTGGATTATTAGCAATCTCAATGGCTGCCATATTATCACAAAACACCACCATAGGTTTTTTTGGACCAAAACCAAGTTCTATTAAGAGAATTTTCAGCCAAGAAAGTTCTGTGATTGCATGATGCATAGTACGATATTCAGCTTTTGCACTAGATAATGAAACCACATTCTGTTTTTTACTTCTCCAAGTCACCAAGTTGCCTCCAACAAACGACAAATATCTGGAAGTAGATTTTTTATCCAATCTACTACCAGCAAAATCAGTCTGTATATCCCACAACATCAAAATACCCATGTTTGGAGAACAAAACACCTTTACCTGGAGTTGATTTTAAATAAGCCAGAATCCGGTTAACAGCATTCATGTGATGATCACTTGGATTGTGCATAAACTGACTCACAACACTGACTGGATATGCTAAAGCCGGCCTAGTGCGAGTTAAATAGATCAACTTCCTCACTATCCTCTGATATCTCTCTTTGTTTGCTGGAATTTGATCAGGATAAATAGAAAGACCATGATTTACCTCAATAGGAGTATCTATAGGTTCACAGATTGAGTTACTAGTTTCATCTAGGAGATCCAAAATATACTTCATTTGGGAAAGAAACAGTCCTTGCTTAGATCGATGGACTTCGATGCCTAGGAAGTATTTGGGAAGCCCCAAGTCCTTTATCTCAAATTCTTTGGCCAAATAGCTTCAAAGTTTCTCAATTTCATCTATGTTATTACCGTTTATAATCATATCATCAACATTGACAAGAAGCAAGGTAATGTCATTATGATCATGTTTATAGAACAAGGTATGATATGCCAAAGCTTGCTTGAATCAATACTTCATTGCATGGCTCAATCTCCCAAACCATGCCCTTGGTGATTACTTTAATCCATACAACGCCTTTTTTAATTTGCATACCTTTCCTTCTAGTTTAAATCCTGGGGGTGGATCCATGAACACTTCCTTTGTTAGATCACCATGAAGAAAGACATTCTTTACATCAAACTATCGTAGAGGCCAATCTAAATTAACTGCAAGTGACAGTATGACACAAACAGTATTCATCTTGGCAACTGGTGCAAAAGTCTCCTGATAGTCAATACCATAGGTTTGAGTATAGCCTTTTGCAACCAGCCTAGCCTTGTATCTTTTAACCATCCCATCTGACTTGTATTTGACAGTGAATACCCATTTGCGCCCCACGGTCTTCTTTTCCATTGATAACTCGACCATTTCCCGAGTAGAATTCTTTTAGAGAGCCATCATTTCATCTACCATTGCATCATTCCACTTAGGATCTTCAAGGGCTTCCTGAAAATGACTAGGAACAAAAACAGAAGATAACTGAAGAGCAAATGTTAAGTTAGTCTTAGACAAACAGTGATATGATATGAAGTCAGAGATCGGATAAACAACATTGGAGGCTTTTGAAAAATCGAATCTATTAGGTGCTTTTCTTTCACGGAGAGGATATCTTCTATTCTGATAAAAATTAGAATTGAGATTAGAAATTTCAAGAGAATAGGTACATACCTCAGTATCATCTGATAGCATGGTAGTATCATCAAGAGAGGTATTAGAATTTGAAGGAGGCATAACAGTGATATCTTCCTTTCTCCTAGAATATCCTTTCTCGAAAAAACGAGTTGGTCTCTGAGGTCTGTCACCATTAGGTTTATCATCTAAAACTGAGGCTTCTCCAATTTTCTTAATATTCTCTGTACCTGAGACCCATATCTTTTTCTCTCATAACCATAGTTGTTTCTCTTCTTTACTACCAGTCTCTCCCTGAAGAGGAACCATAGATATATCTCCAGAAAAATAGGACTCATTTTCACAGAACTGAACATCCATTGACACATAGTAGGTTCCTGTAGGAGGATGAAAACATTTGTACCCTTTTTGTGAATTAAAATAGCCAAGAAAACACATTTGATAGCACGGGGATCAAGTTTATCTCTATGAAGAGAATGAACATGAACATAGCACAACCAAAAACCTTAGGTCAAATATTTAGAGCAGAGGGAATGGAATGAAATCTAGATAACATCCTTAAAGGGGTTTGAAAATCAAGAATCCTAACAGGCATTCGATTGATAAGAAAAACAACAGTCATGACAGCTTAACCTAGAAACATTTTGGAACATGCATAGTAAAACATAAGGGCTCGAGCCACTTCAAGGAGGTGGCGATTCTTACGTTCTGCTATGCCATTTTGTTGTGGAGTGTAAATACAAGTTGTTTGGTGAAGAATGTCATGTTGTGTCATAAAATCAGCAAGAGAGTGATTCACAAACTCAACCGTTGTCGGAATGAAAAAAATTAATTTTAGTGTTAAATTGAATGAGAATCATGTTGTAAAACTGAGGAATAATATATAAAACATCACTCTTAGATTTCATCAAATATACTCAATTGACCCTAATACAATCATCAATAAAAGATACAAAATATTTATGTCCTAAAACAAAAGGAATAGGGAAAGGACCCCACACATCAGTATAAACACATTAAAAATGAATAATACTTTTATTAAAACTGACTTTGAAAGGAACACAATGGTTTTTAGCATGAATGCATTGTTCATATCTTAAACTAGAAACAACAATATTGGAAAATAATTTAAGAAACAAACGTTCTAAATAAGAAAAAGATGGATGTCCCAATCGACAATGCCAAAGGATAATTTTCTCTTTATCAGATGTTTTTCTCTTTGTTTGGAAGCCACGAGTAGGTTTTGCCATGTCTCGATGATCCTCCAAATAATACGGACCATCCCTCTCCCTACCAATGCCAATCGTCATCTTCGTAAACAAAACAATTGAGATTCTTTGTTATATTGCTAATGGAAAGGAGGTTATTTGAAAGTGTAGGTGTAAGTAAAACAAATGACATAGAAAATGTTGGAGAAAGAGACTTTTCCAGCCCCTGTGATTGGCATAGAATTCCCATTAGCAACCTGTACAGACTTAACTGGTGAAGATGTTAGAGAATCAATGATAGAAGAGTTACTGGTCATGATCAGTAGCTCCTGAATCAATAACCCAAGTATTAAGACAAGTAGAACTAATGGATAAATCAAAATTACCTTTTTGAGAAGATACCCGAGATACATGAGAAGCAGGAGATGGAGCGGTATCTAAGACAATAACATTCTGAGTAGATTTCTTGTTTTTTCTTTCAACTTGCTTGAGTTTATACCATTCCGGATAGCCATGCTTCTTCTGGCAAACATCAACTGTGTGTGTATTCTTATGGCAATGGGTGCAAAACCGAGATTGATAAGCTATAGAATCTCCAAGAGAAGAAATAGGACTGCTCTTTTGGACAACTGGAGCTGAAGCCTCCGAGTGGATTTTTGCACCCATGGTAACTTGTCGTTGTACTTCTTGATGAACTAAGAAATACGCTTCTTCTAATTTTGGTAGTGGAGAAGTAGCTAAAACACGGCTACTAACTTGATCTAAGTTATTATCAAGAACAGCAAGAAAGAAATAAATCATATCTTCTGCGATATGATTTCTATATTTTCAATATCAGTAGCACAAGTCATATTGTTTGGCCTTTGGTAATCAAGCTCCATAAAAATTGAGTTCAATTCATTGTAATATTTTGCTAGATGACGGCCACCTTGACATAATTGGAAAGACTTATTCATTAGTTCATAAACTTGAGAAGAATCAGATACATCAAGGTAATTTCTCTTTACAGCATCCCATACTTCATTTGCCGTGTCACACTCCACAAAGTGTGACATCAGGTTATCGCTCATTGAATTAATGAGCCAATATTTGACAAGTGCATCTTCAGCCTCCCATTCACCATAGCCTGAATCATCTTCTGCAGGTGGAACTTTTTTCCCATTGATATAGCCCATTCTTTTTCTTCCAGTAATATGCATTTGTAAAATCTTAGACCAAACTTGATAGTTAGAGCCATCAAATTTAATATGGAAGGATGAAGGAGCATCTTGAACGGTCATGGTGGATGTTTTCTTGCTGTTAAAAGATTCACCATCAATTTTGGTAGACAAACTAAGGTGTGGCTAGGGTTTTAGGAAGGAGGGGCAGTTGTGGCTAGGATTTTTAATGAAGAAGAAAGGAGGGGCTAGGGTTTTTAAGGAAGAAGATGTGGCTGGAATTTTAAGAGAAAGAGGAAAAGATTATACCCCAAAGCTCTGATACCAAGTTGTAAATATGCGGAATGATCACTTTCATATGTTTCAATGATATTTATACAAGATACAAGGACCTATATATGGTAAATAGGTCAAACATAGAGCTGTATATATATTCTTAAATTAAGGAAAACTATACAGGAAATAGACATGATAGGAAATTATACAGAATAAGAAAGAGTCATAGCCCATTCCTGCTGACTATATATTTTGATTTGGTTCTACGACTAATATTCAATACACAAGCGCGCATGCGTGCACACACTTACAAATATATTATCGGCTAATTTTGGGAACTTTGGCTTTACTCAGTGATCCAGTTATGTTTGTTTATCCTGCCTCGTTATTATTATTATTATTATTATTATTTATAAGCTTGTTTATCCTGCCTTGATTACCATTCTCTTCAATATGCTGTGCAATTTCCATGTGCAGATTGAAATTCCCACTGCTCTTGCATTTTTTACCCCAACGTAGTTAAATGTGTTTGAAATGTGATAATTTCTCATAATAACTTTGACAGCATGGTATCATTCCATTTGAGGCCTGCATTTTGCTTTTTTAATTATTTTCTCTGGTTTCTATGTGCTAGATTATGATGAAGGACCAGTTTGCAAATTATGTTGTCCAGAAGATCCTTGACACATGTACTGATACTCAGCGAGTAATGTTGCTTAACCGTGTAAAAACACATGTGCATGCTTTGAAGAAATATACTTATGGGAAACACATTGTTACACGGTTTGAACAGCAAATTGGAGAAGGTTAGTACTTTTATAATCTTGCCAACACTGCATATCTCCTAAATTGACAAACTATTCATTCTATATTAAATATAAGGAGACCCCTGTTATGTAGCTTGAATTTAGGCATTATCATATTTATGACTTCCCATGAAAAAATTATATATTATCTGCTTTGGATGCATTAGTATAGAACACTAAATTTAAATAATTTTTTGGGCTTAAGGTTTTGGGTAGTAATTACTCTTGCTCAGCCTTTCAATTGTGCTATCTGAGTTGTATTTGTGTAGAATATAATAAAATATACCTTGTAGGTTGATCCCTCCTTGGAAGGTTTGGTTTATTGTTCAAGTTTCCCTTTTTTTTTTTTTTGTCATTATTTCTTCATATCTACCTGGTCTGCGATAAGCCTCTAAAACTTTTATGGGGCAGAGTAGCATGAGGCATAAGAGATAGGGCAGAATTTCAATGTTGGAAATAATAACAGGAAAGCATAATTAGCAACTGGGTCTTATAATATTGCATATGCACTAATGGCAATTGGGACTTAGACCGTGTTCTCTTATTTTGTTTCTGCTTTTGTGGTTCTGACTCTGAAGGAAATTAGTATCTTTTTTGTTGAAAAATGACATGGGGATTTTGTTTCTTTACCATAATAAAGTAGATCATGCTGTAAATACCAAATGCACTTTGCATGTAGGACTTTAAATTTGGGTTGAGACAATCTGAATACCCAAATTTTTTAGTTCGAAGTTTTCAGATTGAATTTCATGAGTTTGATCTGAGATATGCTTTAGTCCAAATAAATCCTAATTGGTCAGGTTATATATATGTATACATACATTATGTATTAAACTCATTAGATATTTTCCTAGTATTAATTATTTTTAAACCTCTTTTTTCATTTTGCATTTTTCATAGTAATATTAGAATGAGTTCTTATCATTCTAAATTAGTATATATGTTTATTATTTTTTATTCCTTTTATTATTATACTTGCATTAATACAAATTTATTTTAAAAACCAACAAATTTAGACATTGTACAATAATGTGATAGAAAGTAAATTCAAGAATTAGATTCAGCAAACAAAAATAGATTATGGATGAAAAAGGGGAAAAAAGTCATCTAAATTGGCCAGCCGGAACTCAACTCAAAATTGCTAGCTCTGGACTGAAAATAGCTAAAATAAATCTGGTTGAGCTTGAGCTTGCCTCTAGCTTAGTCTCTATTTTGCATGTTAAAGTACCTACTGTGAAACCAAACTTGTTTTACTGAAATGACGAAATAAGAGTAGCTTCCCTTAACATCCTTAGTTTTTAAGAGAGATTATATACATGATAGATGTCAAGTATAAGTACAAATTGTCCCATAAAACAAAGTTAGGAGATGAACCTGTGACCTCCCAACACTTTAGTTTTGGTCTTACCGCTAGACTCATTGGCAATTTGTTTTCACCTGCCTTGTTCCTTTTCATTACCAATTATTTCTTCTTCAATCATAGGGGAAGAAAGTTTGCGTTGCTGGGTTGTCAGATAGAGGTGAAGGATTGGATCATATCAGATAATTTTGGTTTTAAAAATTTACATATTACTGTGTATGCAAGACTCCATTGGCTACAGAATCACTGATACAGGCTATTATTGAAGTTTGCTGATTTTTCATATATGAAATGCTTTTTGAACAATTCTTTTGCAGACAATCAAGCAACATGATCATCATCTACACATAATGGGAATTGTCTGTCAACTACAGTGGCATGTGAAAACCTTGCGACTAGATTTCATTCTTACAACATTTGAAAGGAATACGTGAAGATGGATGGAACGAAGCTGTGCAGTGTCCTTTGACTTGAATGTGTTTAGTAAGAGATTGCTTCTGTCATACGAGGCTTCGACCATTAATAACGGGGTTGACATTGTAAAATCGGTAAATATGTGTGCCTTCCAACAGTTTGCTTTTATGTTTTTATAGCTTGAATATCCAGGTCCAAAGAAAAAAAAAGGGTAACTGTAGGAGTATAGATTGCAAACAGATCCAATATGAATTATTTGGAAGGGAAAGCTTCCTGATGGCTGATGTTGTAAAATTGCTTGGTAAATTTGTTTGGCTGATGAATGTTTCTATGAAGTATGAAAAGTTATAGAAAGTTATTTATTTATGTAACACTCATAAAGCAAAAACTTGGTAGTCATGAACTTCTGATTTGCTAGAAATAGAAATCCAAATTTAGGTTGTGAAGGTGGCTGCCATGTGCAAGTAATCTAGTTGATATTTTGGCTTAATAATTTCATTTTCCTGCTCATTGCTTGTGTTTTCTGTACTTCTTTATATGTTGAAAATTTTTGTGAGGAAGAAACAATGACGGTCTGAAATCTGAATCTTTTGATCTCTATTATGTGTTTAATTTATATTTTTTAAAACATTTTAATATAGCGAATTATTATTTATTTTTTGATAATTTTAGGGTATTAATATTGTAAGAGTTAAATTTGTTAAAATTTTATGTTGTCAAACTAAAACTTCCTTTTTTTTTTTTATAATTTTAAAACTCTCATTGGCTGCAATTAATTTATTTCCTTTTTTATATATTAGTTTCTATGTAATGATAGAGCTAATTAGCTCGTATACTATGTGTACATACTATTAACCAGAAAATTGAAAAAAAATAAAACTTTTAATTACCTAAACAAATATATCATAAAAGAATTTTTAATTAGTCAATAAGAAAAAAAATTATGCTATTCATAATTTATTTTGAGAAGAATTATTTATAAATTCTTAAATTTAAAAAAATTAACAATCAAAATATAGTTTACTTTTATATAAAATTGTTGGATTTTAGAGGAATAAAAGAACATGAAACAAAAGATTTACAGCAGAAAACATAAAAAAATTGCAGCAGAAAATAAAAAGCTATAACTCTGAAAAATAAAAATATTTTCTCTTTTCTTCCTTTCTCAATACATTTTTTATGCATTCATTTTCAGCAACCTCCCTTTTATAGGGATAAGTTAACTTCTCTTAGTCAAAATTAATGCAACCTAACACCATACTTGTCTCTAGGAGTGAGTAAAATCGAAAAATTGAATCGAATTAATTGGTTCGGTTCGATTTAGTTTTTTTAGTAGTTTGGTTTGGTTCGATTTTTAAAAAAGAAAATCGAATTAAATTTTTGTTCGGTTTGATTTTTATCAAAAAAATTTGGTTTGAACCAAATCGACCGAAATTTTAATATATATTTATATATATATATATATATATATATATATATATATATATAAAATAATTTTAATATATATAAAATATACATATAGTTTATTATAACAAAAAGAAAAAAAAACTGTCAAACCGAAAAATCGAACCGAACTGAACTGAACTTTTTCGATTCGGTTTGATTTTCACTAAAACTTCAGTTCGGTTTGATTTATAAAAAATTTAATTTCAATTATTTCAATTCGGTTCGATTTAAAATCGAACCGACCGAATGCTCATCTCTACTTGTCTCCTTAAAATAAGGATGACCATTGCTTTTTACCAAAAACAAAATATGGTATTTTATGGTAAATTATATTATGGACCCAGGTCTATATAACATTGTTGACTAAGGGGAAGATCAACTATAATTAAGGAGAAAAAAGAGGGAGAACCAACTGTATTTAAGAAGAAAAAATGAGAGGGGACCACTAAATTACCAATTATAAAAATCACTTTTTTTTTTGCTGGAGAATAATTATATGGATAATAATAAAAATAAATACTATTCTTTTTTTTTGAAAAAAAAATACGATTCTTTTTTTTTTTTTTATGAATTTCTAATTTTGGTAATTATAATTTCAACAAATTTTTATTAAATATGGATTGATAAATTTATATGACAAAATTGAAAGTAATTTAACCTTAAAATTTAAATTACAGAAATTTAAAATTATTTTTTAAAATTTTAATTTAATTTAATTTGATGATTTAATATTTTTTAAAATATTTAAAGCACTTATTTCAAAAAAATATATTTAAAGCACTATATGTGATATTAATAATCTATTAATTTTTAAATTAAAT
>CATKHJ010080474.1:0-10575 GCA_949750685.1 Vernicia montana | reverse complement strand
GATCAATGCAGCAGCTCTTCCTAGCCTCGTCATTGTTGCAGGCCAACTGAAGTTGAACACAACTTCAGTTTGTCGATAGTCACCGACCACCTAATTTTCAACTGCCACTTCCATCTTTGTCAAAAAAAATGGTGCAGTTGTTGGGGTTTGGTGTTATTAATTGGCGGTTGTTTTCCACTTTGAAAATTATTGAGCCGCTTTTTTTTGACAATCTCCCACTTGAAAACCGATTTCAATTTGTCTTCACACCCCGATCAATGCAGCAGCTCTTCCTAGCCTCGTCATTGTTGCAGGCCAACTGAAGTTGAACACAACTTCAGTTTATCGATAGTCACCGACTTTATTAACATGTTAGCTGGATTCTTGTTTCCTTGGATTTTCTCCAGTCTTAACACCTTATCCTCTAGCAGAGATCTGATGAAGTGATAACAAAGTCCAATATGCTTGGTTCTAGAATGAAATGCTGAATTCTTCGCTAAGTGTATTGCGCTCTGACTATTTCTGTGCAGAACATTCTTCTCTTGTTTGAATCCCAGCTCAGTTAACAAACCTTGAAGCCATATCATCTCTTTACTAGCTTCAGTCACTGCTACATACTCCGTCTCTGTAGTGGATAGAGTGACAATCTTCTGTATCATCGACATCCAACTAACAGTGGTATTTCCAACTGTCAATATTTAACCAGTGGTGCTTCTTCGGTGATCGACTTCACCTCCAAAGTCAGCGTCTATGTAGCCTTGTACATTTAAATCTCCCTTTCCAAAGTATAAACACTTTTCTGTGGTGCCTCGTAGATACCTCAAAATCCACTTAACTGCTTCCTAATGAGCTTTGCCTAGATTTGACATAAACCTATTACCAACTCCTACTGAATGGCCAACGTCTGGTCTCGTACAGACCATTGCGTACATCAAACTTCCAATGGCTGAGGCATAAGAAAAATTAGCCATCAATTCTCTCTCTTCCTTTGTTTGAGGGGACTGATCCTTGGATAGATAAAAGTGACTGGCCAAAGGTGTATTGACTGGCTTGGTGTTATCCATGTTGAATCTCTGCAAAACACGATTGATGTACTTTGCCTGAGATAACTGTAGGAGCCCTCTCCGCTTATCTCTTGTGATCTGCATTCCAAAAATCTTATTTGCTGGACCCAAGTCTTTCATATCAAACTCCTTTGATAATTGTTGTTTTAACCTTCTGATATCGTCCATATCTAAACCAACAACCAACATGTCATCGACATATAGTAGTAAAATGATATACCTGGAGCTATATCTCTAGAAGTAGCAATAGTGGTCAGCGTTGCATTTCTAGAAACTTTCCCTGTGCATGAAGTTGTCAAATTTTATGTACCAATGCCTTGGAGCTTGTTTCAGGCCATACAAGATTTTCTTAAGTCTTCACACCATGTTCTTCTTTCCTGTTTCTGAGAAACCTTTTGGCTGGTGCATGTATATCTCCTCATCCAAATCTTTGTGAAGGAATGCAGTCTTCACGTCCAACTGTTCAAGATGAAGATCTTCACTGGTAATAATATTCAATACTGTTATGATGGTATTGAGTTTCACAACGGGAGCAAAAATGTCGGTGTAATAAACTCCTTCCTTCTATTGGAATACTTTGAAAACTAGTCGAGCTTTGTATCTCTTGGAATCATTATGCTCCTCTTTCATTCAATACACCCATTTGTTGTGAAGTGCCTTCTTTCCCACGGGTAACTTAGCTAGTTCCTATGTTTGGTTGGAGATCAGAGACTTCATCTCATCTTTCATGGCAAGCTCCCACTTGCTAGCATCTCTAGTCTGACATGCCTCATTGTAGCATTCAGGCTCTCCTTCATCAGTCAACAACTAATAATTCATGTATCTCCTGTTAGGCACATGAGGCCGAGAAGACCTTCTCAATACAGGAGCTCGAGTAGGAGGTGGTGTGTTAAACTATTGCTCACTGCTCTATCCACCAAATTCCTCTGGCTAAGGACTTGCTATTATTTGCTCTATTGGAGGACCATCTGGGATGTCATATGCATTTTCAAATACTGGCCCACTCTTCTCTAAGTCGCTGGCATTAGTTTTATGTCTATCCTTATACATCACCCTTTCGTTGAAAATAACATCTCTGTTGCAGATCACCTTCTTGTTTTCGTCATCCCAAATGTGGTAACTGAACTCATCTTTGCCATAGCCGATGAAGGTGCATTTCTTGGATTTGGGATCAAGCTTATTCCTGCCTTGATCACTAATATGCACATAAGCTACATAACTAAAAACTCTTAGGTGTGAGAGTTTTACCTCTTTTCCGCTCCATATCACCTTTGGTATTCTATGCTCCAATAGTACCGATGGGCCTCGGTTGATTAAGTAAGCTACTGTGTTGACTGCTTCTGCCCATAATTACTTCGGTAAACTTGACTGTATACGAATGCTTATGGCTCTTTCTGTCAATGTTCGGTTCATACGCTCCGCTACACCATTGTGTTGAGGCGTACTTAGCATAGTTCTCTCCATTCTGATTCTATGCTCATTACACAGCTTTTTGAGTTTGGTGTCTTCATATTCACCACCATTGTCAATTCTGATCTTTTTGATTTTCAGACCTGTCTCATATTCAACCATAGCTTTTCATCTTTTGAAAGTCTCAAATACTTTAGACTTATGCTTTAGAAAGTAAACCCATACCTTCCGAGAGTGATCATCGATGAAAGTCACGAAGTAGTGTTTCCCATCAATGGATGGGATTGTTGTTGGTCCCTAAACATCAAAGTGAACAAGCTATAACTTCTCCTTCTTTGGGGTTCTGCCACTTGTCTGAAAGCTGACCCTCTTTTGCTTTCCAAGTATGCAATCTTCGCACATGTCTATCTCCATTGACTGTAGACCTGGAAGTTTTCTTTTTGAGTGCATAATCTTCATACCCTTCTTACTCATGTGGCCTAATCTCTGATACCACAGTTTGGGAGTTTCATTGACTATTGCAACTGTGACCGAAAAGTATGCCTCTGCTATCATATAAAGAGTACCACTATTTTTTCCTCGAGCAATCGTCATTGCACCTTTTGAAATCTTCCAATAATCACCATGGAAGATCATGGTGTATCTTTCGCTAGCCAATTGCCCAACTGAGATTAAGTTCTTTCTTAGGTTGGGAATATGCCTGATATCCTTTAACTCCCAAACGGACCAGTTCAACTTAACCTTAACTACACCTTTACCAACAATAGCACAAGGTTGATCATCACCAAGGTATACCTTTCCAAGGTTTTCGGGGACATACCTCTCAAAGAGTTCCTTTTGTGAAGTAGCATAGAACGATGCTCCTGAGTCTAAAACCCAAGAATTTTCATTGCCTTCTAGAGAGCAAATCAACGCATCATCTCCTCCTGAGGTGGAAGTAACATTTGCCTCTGCTTTCACCTCCTAGTCCTTTGGTGTAATCATGCACTGATTTTTGTAGTGCCCAATCTTCCCACAATTCCAACACTCGATGGTCTTTGAGCTATTGGAATTACTAGGATTCCTGAATTTGGACCTCTTGTTCTTTGATCTACCTCGGCCTTTACCTCTGGTTGAATTTTTTCCTCTTGACTCTGTATGCAATACTGAAGAGGTTAACGGTTCACCCGACTCTCTCCGTCGAATCTCTTCACTGAGAACCAGATCATGAACATCATCAAACTTTAACTTATTGCTTCCCAATGAGCTACTCACTGTCGTGAAAGTGGCCTTCCAGCTTTTTTGGTAGAGAAGACAAAAGTATCAATACTCATATTTCTTCATTGAATTCAAAACCAAATGAACTCAATTGGGTTGTGACTGTGTTGAGTTCATTGAGATGTTGAGCTACCGATGCGCCTTCCGTCATCCGCAAATTGAATAATCGCATCATCAGATGCACTTTGTTATAGGCAGATGACTTCTCGTACATACTAGCAAGAACCTTCATAAAACCTGCTGTGGTCTTCTCTTTTACTATATTGAAAGCAACATTGCAGGACAACGTCAATCAGATAACTCCAAGGGCCTGTCTGTCTAGAAGATTCCAGTCTTCCTCCTTCATAGACTATGGTTTCTTCTCTAAGAGAGGTTGGTACAGATTTTTCTGATACAGATAATCATCAATCTGCATTTTTCAGAACTCGAAATTTGCGCCATTGAACTTCTTGAGTTTCACCTTCCATTCGTTTACGATCATTGCTCCCACTCAAATATGAATTTCTCTGGATCTTTTCTGACAATACTTAAGAACCATTGTGTATGAGAACACCTCCGTTAACAGATTAATACTGCCTGCAAAATTTTACTATTCACAAAATTTACTATTCATGTGAATAGTAACCTCGCAAATAATTGAACAGAATTTACAACCAGACTCTGATACCAGTTGTTGGGAATTACGCAAATTTCTTATATGCCAGATTTATGAGAAAGAGCAAAAACAATAAACAACACACACAATTTACGTGGTTCGGCACAAACTTGCCTACTCCATGAGCTGCTGTAGACTTTTCACTAAAGCGAGAAAAATATACAGTGTTTACAACACTCACAATTCAAGAAAATTGCTATTAGTTTTCCCTCAACTCTCTGCACCTCATCACACTCTCTGTGTTTCACAACTTCACACTAAAAAACATGAAATGGGATGCTGTATTTATAGCTCCCCCCCCCCCCCCCTCCATCACATGTTTTGTCACCTAATTTTCAACTACCACTTTCATTTTTATCAAAAAAAAATGGTGCAGTTGTTGGGGTTTGGTGTCATTAATTGGCGGTTGTTTATTGAGCCGCTTTCTTTGATAGGTACCATCTTACCTAATGATTTTTCTATTAATATTAGACAATTAAATAAAAGGATATATGTACAGATAGATGGATGAACACATTACAATAAAAGTAAAATAAAAAATTAAATAAAAAGTAAAAAAAAAAAATCAAATTCACAATTTTGTCCATACTAATTTAGTTGTATGATTGTATCACTCGCTTTTTAGATCAAACTTTAATAAAAGCTTAAAATTCACCACCTATATACCAAAATCAAGAGGAAAGATGAAGAAGCAACTCTTAATGATCTTTCTCTAATCTTTGCTTTTGTAACTTCTCTTAATGAAGTGTGTTAATAAAAAAATGTGAGTTTCTCTTAATATATACCTCACAACTATCAACTATGCATAGCATATATTTATATTATATGCTTGATTAGTGTCCAACACTGGGCTTGGACATTTGGCAATCCAAGCCAAGTGTTGGTACTTCTCTAAGCCAACATGTGGCTCATTTTTATTTTTAGTATGCATATTCAAATATTAATCGGGTCGGGATTGGGCAAACTCATCATGTGTGATCACTCACCCAAATACCAACATACTGAGATTCGATAAATGCTTTATTGACTTATTTTATCAGTTTTTTTTTAATAAAAATATAGAGAAGGAAATCAGAGAATGTATTCAGACATTTCTGCTAAGCAGACACCTACTTAACATCATACATCACAAAATCCCTCATTAATAAGATAAAAGAAATAAAAAATACAAAGCAAAAGTTTGTCTCCCAAAAAAGGAGGAAAACCATACAAAAGAAAACCCAAAACAAAATAAAATAAACAAGTTAAAAAATTAAGCCAACAAACTAAATAGGCCAGCACTATTTGAAATAGAAATTCTCTTTGCCTATAGCGTTATCAACAAGAAAAGCAGGGTGAGGATTTAGTTTTAATAAGAAATTAGTAAATTAACTACAAATCAATATTTATATTGTAAAGCAAGTTCTTTTATATAAATCTAGTACCATAGGAAATCATTAATTAATATTAATCTAAAACTTTCATTGCTAATTAAAATACAAGGAAAAATAAACACAAAAGAAAAAAATATACATTAATTACAAATCAATATGAAAGAGCTTTGCTGTCTTAAGACTCTCTAACATACTAGCAACTGAACCTACAGCTGAAATTACACTTGCAATTAAACAAACTAAGCTTAAACCTTGAAAACCTATCCATTGAGAGCTTCCTCTTTTGATCTTTGTTTGCACAATGAACATGTTCACTGGGAAATAGACTGTTAATGGCCAAAAAGAAATAGCTCCAAGAAGACCCAAAATTCCATTAAAAAATGGAAACATCATTGCAATTGCAGTGGTCAAAATGACAAATAATGGCCTAAGCAATAGCTTTTGTAGGGAAAAGGTGAAGATGAATTTTTGTGTGCATGGCAATTTAATGGTGTGTGAAGTAGTAAAAGGTGATGTTGGCCATCTTGATGCAATTACCATCTCATTGATTGCAAATATTGGTTGGGCAAACACCTACATATAGTAATTATTCATGAATTAATATTAGACTACGATCAAATATCAAAAATTTGCAACCACCTAAATATATCATTAATAGTTCAATAGTTGAGTATTTGTCTCGTACATATATTAAAAAAAAAAAATCAATATTTTCTCCCTTGTAAGAATTTTTAATAAAAAATTATAAATTTAGAATATTAATATATAAGTTTCAATTTTTTTTTTTATCCTTTTTTATGTCAGAAATTTCAAAAAGAAACGAGAGTTAAATTTTTTACTTTCTGTATTACAAGATAAACATTTGATTAGTGAGTTACTATCAGAATGTATAGTAGTATATGCTTTTGCTTTTTAACGTGGAATGAAATTGCTAGCTAGTGGAAATAATTGGATAGGTCTATTTCAAATAGTTATATGTTATAGCAATTGTTAAGAAAAGTATAAACTTGCAGTTTAACTAATATGATTATTTCAAATAAAAAATTCTTATTTACACTATAAGTATATCCTTAGATTTGACACGTTTAATAATAAAAACTTTGAAATTATTATTATTATTATTATTATTTTTTACCAAACCTAAAATTATAATTTTCAAATAAGCAATTTTAATTTCAACATTAAACAGTAAATATAAATGATAGATTAAATTCAATGATTGATAAATACAGCTTATATAAGAGAGAGAGAGAGAGAGAGGAAATTAACCTGATAAGCACCGACTAAATGTATAATTACAGAAAGGTTGGCAATGTCAACAAGCCAAAATGGTTGATAAAATCCAGCAAGAATATTTCCAGGAATATCAGCATTTCCAAATGCTGCATAGCCCATGCATCCAAGAGATATATAAAACAATGTTGTTCCACTAATAGCATATAAGGATACTTTCTTCATTACTTTATTTTCTGGAGGATTTGATTTTAATGTATCCTACAACAATTTTGATGAGTTGTTGTTAGAAAACACATTACCAAACAATTAATATAAAAGAAAGGACTTTTCTTTGAGGCCTAATTATTAAAAAAAAAAAAATACAAATTTAATATGTTTTGCAATTGCTATTATAAACTTTTAATTTTAACAATTTCATATTACATCATTAATTGATGTGTCTTATTTTTATTGGATTAGTCTATAAATACAGTAGTAGATTGAGTTTACCTAAGAATTTCTCACCATTTTGAGTTCAGTAAAATAAATTACCAAAATAAATAAATAAAACATTTAGGCCTGCAGTAAATTGAGGTGTGATTTTATTTGAAACTGAAAAAGAACTAGAATTGTAAAAAAATTAAAAATTGCTGCAAAGAACTACAAAAGTCACTAAACTTTATTTATTTATTTATTTTTTCATTGTTATTAAACTTTTCTTTTATTGCAATCAAGTGATATCACGGTCCAGATTTTGAATATTATACTAAAGCACCAATAGTAAAAGATTTTTTAAGAATGAAATTAAAGTGCATTAATTATAGGTTAAAAGTAAATTAAGAACCTGAATTTCTACTAGTAGCATGGAGAAAGTGTAGGCCAAAGCAATGTTTCCAAGAGCTTGAAAAGAATGCCAAACTTTTGTGGATAAAGCTTCATTAATATGGTTGTTTGTCATAGCTACCATGATACTTCCTTTAAACTCATGGTTTTTGTAAACCTTTGCAATGCATAGACACAATGCAATGAGTGCATATGCTAATGATGTAGCAGATGCAACTACTGAAAGGAAAGTCACTTTTTCCAAATTGGGACATTGAGAAAGAATTATTTGTATTGCTCCAAATATAACCATATATAGATTTCCTGATACCCCACAATTTGATTTTTGCCCCTTTGTATGGAAACATGTTGTCCTCTTCACAGTCCTATATTGAGAAAAATGAATTCAAGATAGTCAATAATTAATTGAGAGATTGGAATATTAAATTCAAAGTGATTTTGTCAAAATATAATTTATTTCCTTTTCTTTTTACTTATTAAAGGTCTGTTTGACGATTATTTTATTAAAAATATTGATTAGAAATCGTTAAAATTTGTTTTAATGAATTTCATAAGTTTTAATAATAAAAGTTTCAAAACAGTTAAATAACACTTCAAAACTGTTTTTTTAAAAAGTATCTAAAATGATATTTTTCTGGAAAAAAATTTAAACCTCAAGTCTACTTAAGCATTATGATTAGACTGTTTTTAGCAAATTGTTTTTACAGTATCTAAAGCTCTAGTAAACTATGGTCTAAGAAAAATTAATTAAAAATCTGATTTTTCTAAAACCATGATTTACCAAAAGCAGTAAAAGAAACTAAAAACACAATTTTAAAAGCAATTGGAAAATCAATGTCAAATATAGCCTGAATATTGGAAGGTTATCAAGCAATTCACTTACGCTACACTAATAGCGTAAGTTAATAATTATTTTTTGCTAAATAAGAACAAAAAAGAAACCTGGCAAATTAAAAGGCTTGAGATTTTTAGTATAATTACTAAGTGTTGGATTCAAATCTCATTAAAATTGTGTACGAACTTATGAGTTTTGATTAATATTAGTACTGTAATTATTTTCAAAATTGTGAGATTGTAAATTCGAATTTTTAGTGAAAAACCCTAATAATTAACAAAATAAAAAAACAAAAATAAAAAAAAAGGATGAAAAAAAAAACCTAAAAGAGTTCTGACAGCGTCAATATAAGTGTGGTTTCTTCTTCCATGAATAGGGTCAGGAGTTCTATAGCAATCAGAAAGAAGGATAGCTGTATAATATGTGATAATGGCAAAGGAGACAAGAACAAAGGTACCAACAATCCAACCCAATTGAGCAACACTCCATGGCAATGCTAATATTCCAGCACCAACTACAGCAGTAAATGCATGGGCTGTTGCAGTTGCCAACGTTCCTGTTCTAATGCGTCCATCATCTCCAGCTGCATCCACTTCCATTTGCTATATATGAACAATCAAGCAAAGAAAAAGATTGAGATATTTTGAAGGAAAGTTAGAGAAATTTGAAGTTGGAAATAGAAATTTAAATACTGAAAAAAGAGAGTTATTTATTAGAAATTATAATATAGGTACATGAAATCAAATGGCTTTTAATTCTGTTGGCCAATTATACTTGGACTCTTATTTAGTGATCTTGCATTTATTACCATTTACCAGTACAGATTTTGTTGCTACTTGCTACTGGTTACCTGTTTGGTCAAATTGGAGACTTCTATTTTTTCAAACTACAGCTTACTAGGTTTTAGCCCTTTTTTTTTTTTTTTTTTTTTAATATTAGTAATCCATAATGAGACAAAATTTTTAAAATTTAATAACTTTTATTAAATTATAGTTTGCAGTACTCCAAATGCTATAAAAAAAAAAAGTTTGTCAAAAATAATTTAACTGCAATAAGTGAGCTTCAATATGGTAATATTGAAATTATTTTTATAACCGAGAAATTGCAACTTCAAATTTTAGTGGAAACTCAATAATTAGAAACACAATCAACCTGCAATGTTAAATTTATCTGTCAATAAGTATAAAGTATATAAAACAAGCTAAAAATATTATTTTATTTTTTAAAATATTAGTTGCTAGAATGTGACTTAACATATATATATATATATATATATATATATATATATATATATATATATATATATATTTGCTAGAAGTGACTCAACCTATGTGATTCATGTTCTTCGCTATAAGTTAATAGATGTGTCATGACATCTTCGAATGAAGTGGTATGAGTGTTTGTCACTTATTATTATGATAGCCTTTTATATTTCTTATATTTTTCGTGAAGGTAACAGAATTGCGAATAATTTTGCAGAATTTAGAAGAATGTCCATGGAGTCTCATTGATGGAACTCCTATCCTAATTTTTGTAATAACTTAATTTATAGTGATTTTAATTATAGAGAAAATTTTCGCTTTAGGCAATTTTCTTTCTTTTGTCTCATAAGAGTTGATCCCTCTTATTATCTTATTCTTATTTTTTGTTTTTTGTTTTAATATATTTTAGAGTTCAGTTTAGTATTGAGGCCGTTAAGAATATGTCAACCTAGTTGAAATATCTGGGTGCGTCTTCTAATTTCTGAACTCTTACCTTTCACTTAAAATAAGTTTTTTTTATTAGTTTAAAACAATTTCTCTTTAATCACTCAGCCTACATATCTACAATCTACCACTTCCATCCATTTGATCAACATCCAAATCAAAGTAGAAAAATTATTCCTGAAATAAAAGAAACCCATATGAAAAATAATTATATAATAATAATAATAATAAACAAAAA
>CATKHJ010080473.1:0-11581 GCA_949750685.1 Vernicia montana | reverse complement strand
ATTATAAGATAAATACTCAATTAATATATTATTAGCTCGACAATGAGATTGACATGTAATTTATTAAATCTAATAACATTCATAATTAAAAAAAAAAAAAGACTTTCTAATTTAATCTTAAAATATAAAAATTATTTATACCGTAGGCTCCTATAGTTTATTTAATGCTCCATTTGTTTTGTAAAAAAATATTTTATATATTTTATGATTTTGAAATGCTTCGAAAAATTAGTAAACGGATTCATGGTTAATGGAAACTAAATCATTTTTAAGGTAAATGGCTCTTTTTTTTTTTCAAAATGGGAAGTTATTTTTTTAGATTTTGATAAATTTATTATAATGAAATATATATATATATATATATATATATATATATATATATATAATCACCGATACTTACTATCGGCGACCACCAATGACTACAATCATACGCTGACGATTACCAAATTTATCAAATTTATGTATTTTTTTAATATTTAATAATAAAATTTTAAAAATATGAAATTTTTATAAGTTTATATTCTTACAAATTAAAATTTTTAATATTGTAACCAAACAATATAAAATAATTTTTTTAAAAAATATTTTCCTTTAAAATATTTTTTAAAAACAAATTATTTTATAAAAAACAAACGAAGCCTAAATATATAATAAATTAATAATCTAAGAACACTTTATCCACATATAATCTTAGAAATAAACAAAAAAAAAAAAAACTAATTAATACTTGGTAAAATTGATTATATTAAGCATTGAAAATCTAAGAATCGATTAATTTTAGTAATAACAAATTAAAATTAAAATTTTCTAATTAAGAAATGGTTGAACAAATTATACAACTTTTTTCAAAAAATTTCCTCCTTTATTATTTATTTAATTGGCAATCAAAACTAATCCAATGCTTTTTCTTTTTGTCATATTTTAGCAATAAATAACACTAATCCCTCCACTATCTCTCTCTCTCTTTTTTTTTTTTCTTTTTTTTTTTTTTTTTTTGCCATTTTCCATTATTTGTTTCTTCTCATCTCTCCATCCTCTTCACCTTTTTACTCATTCACACTCCATGTCTCTTCGCTATTAGAACAAAAGGCAAAGCAAAACCCTTTTGTTTAGTTATCGTTTAAAACATTGATAATCTAAAATAAATAAATTAAACAATACACATAACCTCCCTATGAAAATAAATCATTTGAAATAATTAAATTTAATTTAATTTTTTAATATAATTGAATTAAATTTGTATATAATATAATTATTTCAAACATAGTATATTATAATAAATTCAAATTGTTTTATTTTCTTAATTACTTATATTAATATGAATATCAACTTTAAAATATATTTCTCATCTCAAAATGGCGCCTCCCGTTTTAAATCTAACCATAATATTAAAATTGAGTGGTTTTAAATTTAATTTTTTTTTTCAATTTATATTTTATAAATTAATAAATTTAAAATTGATTTCAATCATATTGAATTTTTTTATTTTGTTCAATACAAAAAGTCTTAAAATCTAACAGAATTATTTTATTGATATATAGAATGAAATTATTTTACGAATTCCTTAATTCCATCTTTAAAACAAAAATTATGATTATTGTATTATTTTATCTAATCTCATTAATTAAATAGTAATTCATTTTAAAAATTATGATGTTGATAGCAATAATTTTTGGAATAACAATGGTAACATTTTTTTTACCAAATAATAGTGGTAAGTGGTAACATTAATGATGATAACAATTGAAATAATCATTTAAAAAAAAACAATTGAAATAATAATTGTGATCACGTGTTATGTAAGCATTGAAGAAGGAAAATATGTAAATTCAAACCTATTAGTTAGGTTATGTTAATTTGTTTTGGTGGAAAATATTTTTTTAGAAAATATTTTTTGTATTTTTTGATTTTTAGAATTTCAAAAAATTAATAAACATTAAATATTTTTCTTATAAATGAAAAAGTAAATTTTTTTTTAAATGATAAGGAAAATCATTTTTAAAATTTTAACAAATTCATTATAATAAAATAAAAGTATTCAAATACATACAAAGAAAAGTATCTAAGCACATACCTATTAATTATTTATTGATCACTGATGCCGGCCGTTACTAACTACCACAATCATAATTTGCTATTCTTTTTCTTACATTTAGCAATAATATTTAAAAATAAAAAATTCTTATAATTAACTGTATACATGTTTATAGTTTTATAAATTAAAATTTTTAATATGTTTAATTTTATAAATTAAAATTTTTAATATTTTTTAACTAACTTTTAATATAATAAAAAATAATAATTTTTTGAAAAATAATTTCCTTCGGAAAATATTTTATCAACACTAATTATTTTTTACAAAACAAACGGAATTTTACTTTTAAATAATTTCACCTTGGTTATTTGGTTAAAACACTAACTAATATAGAATTTGAATATAATCAAAATTGTAAGTATTAGTAACTAAGGAAATAAATTCGAGTAAATAGTTCCAAAAATCACTAAATTTTAGTGATTTTTTCGATATGGTCACAAAATAAATTTTTTTTGCCGGGAAATACCTAAACTTTCAAAATATTTTAACTGGGAGGTCACTAGCCGGAAATAATTACGTGGACTGCCATGTAAGCATTTCTAGCTGACTTATCCACGTCAGCATGCCACGTATGATTGCCACATCCCTCAAAATGCCCTATTTTGAAATAAAACTAAGAAATATCCCACGTAAAGCCATTAAGAAATAAAGCAACAGTTGGCAAAAAATAAAACTCTTGCTTTTTGTAGATCTTTCTTATTTTTCTTTCAACAATAGCGGTAACACCTTCGGCTCCAAGCTCTCTGAGCAAGTTGAGTGATACAAGGAGATGGTGGAATTTATGAAAAATGTCTCAGTCTCAGTCGAAAACGATGAGCTTTCTGTCGAGGAGCATAACCTTCTTTTTGTTGCCTCCAAGAACATCATCGGAGTTCGACGTGCCTAAGCTTTCATCGTAACCTTCTTATTTCCTCCATCAAGCAGAAAGAAGAGAGTCATGGCAACGAAGGCTACATCTCAACGATTTGTGACTATATGACAAAGATCGAGTACGAACTTTCCTCAATCTGTGATGGGGTCGGTCAAAATCAAGTATGAGTTTTATTTAATCTATAACGAGATATTGAAATTGCTTAACACGAGGTTGATTCCTTTGATCTCTTTAGGAGATTCTAAGCTATTTTATTTGAAGATGAATGGTGATTACAACAGGTATCTCGCCAAGTTTAAACTGGTGTTGGTGTTGAGAGGAAGAAGGCTGCTGAGAGTACTCTCTTTACTTACAAATCTACTACTGCAATAAAACTTTCATGAAGATTTGGGTTTTTATTTGAATTTTGTATTTTGGAGAATTGGAGAGAGATTTTTTGGGTATGTGTTCGAAAGAACCATTGACTTAGTTAAGGAAGAGATTAACCATTGATGAGTATAAAGAAATTGGTATTGTTTTGTTTGATGGGTACAAATAAATTTGTTTTTGTTTTGTTTTTTTTTTTTCATAATTTTCTATTAATATTTCTTAATTTTGTTTTTTGAGTTCATGCAATTTAACTAATTTACTAGTTGTTTTGATATGAAAATTAATAACTTTGCTTTTGAAATATTGATTATTTTGGAGTTTGATTTTTGATGGAATAGAGAAAATTAGTTAAGGAGTTTTGATATGATTTTTGATTTTTGAAGTGGAGTATTTTTTTTTATTTTTTAAATGGGGCATTTGAGGGATGTGGCAATCATAAGTGAGGGATGTAGAAATCATAAGTGACCTGCTGACGTGGCTAAGTCAGCTATAAATGCTTACATGGCAGTTCACGTAATCATTTCCGGCTAAAATTCTAGCTAGTGACTTCCCAGCGAATTTTTTTTGAAAGTTTAGGTATTTTTCGGCAAAAAAAAAAAAATATTTTGTGATCACATTGAAAATGTCACTAAAATTTGGTATTTTTTGAACTATTTACCCAAATAAATTCACTCACTAAACTAAATTAACATTTTTTTGGAAGAAATTTTGCATTATATCCTAATTTGTTACACTAAGCGGGTGTATTGGATTAAAATAATTAAAAACATAGGGTTTAAAAAGTTAAAAGGTATTCAATAATAATTTTTTAAGATTTCACAAAAATTAAGAGATATTCAATAATGATTTTTAAAAATTTTAAAAAAGTATAAAAATAATGTGATATTCAATTACAACTTAGTAAACAAATATTCAAAAAGTCATTGACGTTTATAAATAATAGACTTTTATATATTTTTACTGACTTTTTATGTGTGATATGAATAAAAAATTTCTACAATTCTCTTTCACTTTCTCTCAAAATTTCAGCCGACTTTTTTTTGAGGCCATATTCAAAAAATAAAATAAAATATTTCACAGCTTTCAAAAAAGAAAAAAGAAAAAAACTAACACACAACGTATTAATCCATAGTTGATGGAATATGTTAACGGGTGGGTGCCTAAATACAATTAATTATTAATTAAATTAACATTTACCAATAGTTTAAATATAAACAAAATTTTTAAAAAATTTAAAATGTTCTATTTTTTTTTAATAGAATATGTAATTTACATATATAAAAAATTATATAGAATTATCATATTAAAATTTTAAATTAATTATTTAATTGACTAATCATGTGCAGTGTGCTTGTTTTTTTAATCATTATTAATGTGGTTTTATCTTTTTATAGTTGCAATAAAAAGTCTGTTTCATTACAAATCTCACATATTAATTTTTGTTATTTAAACTTCTTAATATCAATAATATTTTATGTGACATTAAGAAGTTAAAACAATATAAAAATAAGAATTATTATAATGTGATATATAAGCACATACTCAGAGAATGCAATCAAATATCAAATTTTTAAGCATCTATGGCTTTGAGTCATGCTTAAAAGGTAAATATTTGAAATGATCATTTTTATAGATTTTGTCTATCTTGCAAAGTGACAAAGAGAGTCCCTGTGCATATGTGAGTTAATGGCAATTGAATGTTCTTATATTTTTCTGAATATTTCCATTCATTTATAGCTAAAAAAAATATTAATTAATTATTTAATAATTTTATTCAAGAAACTGTAATAATATCTAATAAAATATATATTAGAAATCAATAAAAGTCTATTAATATTTATAAAAAAATTTTAAAATAAAATTTTTAAAATTCATTATAATTCTATAAACTTCATAAAAATCATTAAAAATTAATGAATTCTGTAAAAATTATTTACTTAAAAAAAATAAAAAAATAAATATTTTTAAAAATTTTAATTGAATACACCACATAAATCTTGAAATTTATAATACATTTTAAATTTTAAAATCATTGTCATCGGGGCATACATGTAATTGCATATTTTTACAGGGCAAGTTGGTTCCTCGTACCGTTCTTGTCAATAGTCATTTTCCAACGGTAAATAGTTAAATGTTACTTCGTGAAATGTTCAAGGGTATCCTGGTATTTCTACGCATTTTCACCTACAAATCCACGTGTGAATTACAGTTGACGCATTGGATTTCTTACTACGTAAAAAAATAACACTTATGACGATAATACCCTGGGAAACAAATTTCTGATTGGATAAGGCCACGTGGATGCAATTAAAATTACAGAAATGACCTACCAAACGAAAACTAGGCGTCATGGATTAGTCTGATCATAAACCTCACCGGAATATTCCCTACCGTTGGACTATTTCGAATTTAAACAAGCCAAATCCCGAAAACTATATATACTTCTTTTTCTCATCTGCATTTTTGCCCTAAAACCACAACTTTTCTCTCTCGCCTCCACTTAGCCGCACACATGCTCTTCACTTTCCCTCACTTTCCTTCACTTTCTTCCTCCATTGGCTTCCTCGATTTATCCGAAAGCGCGTCGAAACGGCCCCTTTTTGCTCGTTCCTGACTCTGTAGGTCTAGATCGAAGTATGTGCCTTTGGTTGTTATCAATTTGTCGGCTGTGAGGTTTTAAGTGTCGGTGATGGATGCTGTAGAGTTGAATTATCCTGTGGATGTGGCGGCGCCGAGGCTAATGGGATCGGACGGCTTTGGTAGAGATAGGGTTAGGGTTATGGAGGTGGAAATGGACACGGAGACTTGCGAAAAGCTGCGTAATTCTTTGCTTAGTGAGAAAGGTGATGTCTTTACATCAATTTCTATCTTAATTTATACAATTTATTGGTTTATTTTTAATATTTCCTCGTATTTAAGCTTGTAACACCTTAGATTACGTGGAAAGGGGTTTCTTTTGATTCCCGAATTACGGGGTTTTGTAAGAATTTAAGTTCATATGTTCGGTCTTTACTCTTTTTTTGTTAATTGATTGAGAGTGAGAGGGAGAAAATTGTTACAGGCTTTTGCTTGAAGAGTAGCTTTGAAGTGTTGGGGAAAACGTTGGATCTTGTTAATTAGAAGCTGAGCATTTATGAAGCTAGAGAGGTTACTGCCTTATTGGATTGTTTTGTTGTTTGTTTTCTTTGAATGTTCCATTGTAGCTGCTAATTTTTGCATTTTGTTAACAATGATGGCTTGAATTAGCTTAGGGATAGGTCGATGGTACATCTATGGAATTTGTGGAAGAAAATGTTATGATGTTATAATGAAATAACTGCTTATATGGTAGTTAAGGAAGGGATGATTAATCATGCTTCCACACATATGAATGTTAGTTAGCTATTGAGCAACTATAGTCAAGATTCGTGCACATAAGCTTCTAAATTGGACAATAGCTCTAGTAGTGCTCGTATGAAGTGCAGATCGAAGGATTTTTGGTTTTAGTAACCAATCTAGAACTTATTGATTTTGCGCTGATAAATCCTTATTGTAAATCACATATATATATATATATATATTACATTTTTTTTTTTTTTTTAAATTTCTGTCCTCTTTTGGCTGGTTGTGGGTGTGTGCCGTTTTCTTACGTTCTGGTGAATGTGAATGGGAATGGGCAGATGCGACAAGCTCCGCGAGTTTTTTGGAGTCAACGTCATTGGATAAGGTTCCAGATCCTGAACTTTGTCGGCATACTAGTCAGCTGTCCAGCTTTCCTAGTGAAGATGTGCCTAAACATTGCCATTGCGGTGGTACAAATGGCCCTCCATGGATTCCTAGGTCTGAAGAAGTGCAATTACAAAGAAAAGCAGGACAAGTGTCAGGAAGTGGTAGTGGATGTTCTAAAAGACCACGAATAACTCTATTGGAAGATGCTATATGTCCGGCCACAGTTGATAACACAAAGAATCCATCCAATAAGCTAGGATCACAACCAACAAAATGTGACTCTCATGGTATTACCATTTTCCTTAAAAAAATACACCAATAAGTTGATATAAAATCTGCAAGTTTACTTGAAGTTCTGATTGATGGAAGTTTCTTAGTTATGTAATAATGCTTACGCTATTGTCAGTATATAAAAAATCTTGGTGCACTTATTTTGTTTACAGCATACATATGTATATATTCATTTATAAAAAATCTCAGTTATATACTCATTTATAAGGTGGCAATCATTTTATCTAATGTGGTGATTCTCCATAAACGGGGGCTATTATGAATACCAATATGGTTCTATTATATGTTTATTGCTATCAAATATGACAGGTCTATTAGCATGCATTCATTTCCTTCACTTACTAGTACAAAAGAGAGCAAAATGATATTTTCCTTATATTTCTCTATGGTAATGTTTTTATTTCTATTTCTATTTATTTTATTCTTTACAAGCATGTTGTGTCAAAAAACCTCGAAATTGATCCAGTGAATCTTTGAAAGATCTTGAGTTAATTTAATTATTTACTTATCATTGAAGATTGTTGGCATTATTGTGATTTTATCAGAGTTGAAACGATAGCTAAGTATTGTCTATGAGCATATATCTAGTTCTGCTAGATTATTGATGAGATTTATTTTTTAGCTGTGGGCCCTACTTGAGTAGTTTTCTTGTATTGATTATGTGGTTATTGCAAATTTGCTTTCTAGAGAAAACTCAATTGGCAAAACAAAAGAATAACTTCAACGGCAAACGAGGGGAGAGGAGGAATTTCAAAGTTTCCACGAAGGGTAAATGTGATTCCTTTTCTGTGAAGGCAAGTTTGGCGAGCTTCAGTTCAGCTGCTGCCGGGAACAACTTCCTTGGTATGATTTAGTTGCACAAAATTTTTTCCATCTTTTGATTGATTCTCATAGGAATATGAATAGGGTTTTCGAATTATAGCCTTCGAGTTTGTATGTGTTATAGCAATGCATACAAACTTATAGGAAATCTCTGATGCTGTTGAAAGTAGATAGTTTATATCATCTTGTGATTTCACAGGTGGTTTCACATTTTTCTTTGTTGATCTTCTGATTCTGGATCTTTAATTGCTGTTCTATTTCCATATTGATGATTATTTCTGTGGGATATCTGTTTTCTTCGATTATTTTTGTGGGATATCTGTTTTCTTTCTTTGATTTTGGATATCATCTACATTTTAAACTCACATGTGCTCATTTGGATATTAATATCAGGATTATATGGTCTGAAGACAGATGTTCATGACATCACAAAACTTGTGGATAATTTATCATTGAATGATCTCCTTCAAGGGACTTATGAGTGTCCTAGCTTAGGCAAAGACAAGGGAAAGAAAACAACAAACACAACAGAAAATATTCTACCTTCAGTTAGAAAGGCTTGCTCTATTCTTCAGCTACTTACGTCTGCCCAGATCCAGAATTTTGCTGAGATAGATAGCTGTTCCAATGAGAAAATGCCCACGTTTCAAACTAGCTCTATTTCTATTGTCACAAATGGAGATAATGGTGATTCATCTACAACAGATCTATCTTTGTCTAACAAGGTTAGTTAAATGAAGATCTAAGACAATTGGTTGGATGTAGGGGAATGTCTTTTCTATAGTAGCATTATATGACCTAGAAATACTAAAGGTTATTTGGCAAAGTTTTTGTAGCTGCTATTAAAAAGCACTATCTTGAATTTGTTGATTAGAAGCAATTAAAACCATTAAACAGCTAAAAAAACAGTTCAATTTGCTTTTGCAACATCTAAAAATGTGTTATTTTAGAAAAGCAATATTAACTGCATTATTAAAGGGGGAGTAAGTTTGAGAAATTTAATTATGGTCTTTGTCCTTGTCTCATTCCGTTCACCTTCTTTTTCTATGTGCAGCCATTGGGCTCTGTCTCTAAAAAAACTTTTACAATTACTTTTTAAACCCATGTTGTGCATCATTTGTTTCCCACCTTATCAATCTAATCTGCTAGTGAAGCTGACTGAAAGTTGGGACACCCACTTGTAGTTCTGTTCTAAACTCTGTAATTTTCCCCCATCCCTTATCTTAAATTTAATTGCTACTCTTCCCAGACATTGAACACATGATTAATTGTGCATACACTATTTTTTTCTCCTTTCTGAAGTTACAGGATTCTTGCAGCAAGTCCGAAACACCTGCTAATTTGCTCGATTTTTCATTTGACCGACCTAAAGATACATTGGAACGTTTAGCACTTCCTCCACCCAAGGATTTGGAGTCTTTGCTTCTGGATGCAGCCAAGCCTGCTGTATCTTCGAGGAATGCTCCTGATCCACGTCCAGGCAAGCAAATATCTCGCCGACCAAGCTTGCCCCCTTTTCCCTGGTCACACACTTTTAGCGGGCATTGTAAAAACAATTCTGATGCAGTTAAGCTTTTAACAAGTAGGAGCACATGCCAAGGTAGATGGGTGAAAGTGGGGAACTCTTTCAATTCACTTGGAATTGCCTCTAATTGTTTTACAAACTTGGAGTCCTTTGCTTATGATGAGACCCTAGTTCCTTCATGTGGACCTAAGCTAGACATCCTAGAATATAGTAATATTGCTTCATCTGCATCTGCTCCAATGTGCGAGTGGGGTTCATCAATAGCAGCAGCTTCTATGACATCCCACACTCCTCTAGGCAATACTTTCATGAAGGGTTAGTTCTTCTGGGGTGGTCTTTTGAGACTTGAGTTTATATCAGATATATGGAAATTTTTTAAATAGCTTTAATGAAGTCATTTTTCTTCCAAATGCAGAATCTGCTGGTGACATGAAGATTCGAGAAAAAGGTATGATTTTGCAATTACTTGTAATTTTGTTTCAATTAATAATATAGACTTAGCCGCAATTTCTATGCCCAATTGTGTTTTGCATATGTCTGCAAGTTCTATGAGATGTTGAAAAATTACACACAATTTCTGTGTCCAATTGTGTTTTGCATGAGATGTTGAAAAATTGGCACACGAGTGCTGCCTGTTGCTGCCTTTGTTGGATTGGTGAAAGGGGAAGCTCAAGGAATTTGCAAATTAACACCATTTGAAATGAATCTCTATGGATGGTGTTCACCTTTTTATATGTGTTTTTGTCTGTGACAGTTGAGCATTGTCCTAGACTATTGGCAGCTGCTCAAACCTTGTATGACATTGCCACTTATACCTCAAAGCTAAACCAAGATGGAATGATGAAGTGGCCGAAGAAGCCTTCACAAAAGGCTATGAAAGCTCGCAAGCCAAAATCAAATGAGAAACCTGAAGAAATATTTGCATCATCAACTTCAATAATGGGGCCTAATAATATGGCAAGAAGTGGTGTGGGCCAAACATTGACCTCAAAGAGGCCTAAACTCTCAACAATTGAGAATAAGAAGGATCTTGTACATATCAATGGCGTGCGTAAGGGTCCAATAAATTGGTCTACGCCTAAATCAAGTAGATCGTCACCCAACAAATCAGCCAAGGACTCGAGTGCCTACATTGTAAAGCAATCATGTATGATGCCACCGCCAGCGAAGGTTTTGAATAGAACTTGCAATGGTCAACAAAAGGTTCGTAAATTGATGCGAATGGATTGGAATAGGGAAGGTGATAGGCAGGACTGAAAATTATGCCGTGACTTGTCAGTGCAACATTGCCAAGTTAGGTTGATGTATATAGTTGGGGGGAGTTGTAGGGTTACACTGTAGGAGGGATGAAATTTGTTGTAATAGTTCGTCTTGAGGGGTGAACAGGGATGTTGTAACATTAAAGGATACTTGCTAGTTTACAGCAGAGAAATTCTTTGCCTTGTGTAGATCATTTATGAGGCAATAGAAATTTCAGTTTTTTTCATTGCTTAGACTCACTAAATGGATACTTACAAAAGTATACTATTGATTTTTGTGGAAATAATAATTGATGAACAAAATCCTCAGTAAAAAGAAATACTAATGGGAAACATAAATAAAAACCAAAATAAAATCCATGTTCTTGGGTCCTGCATTTAAAAAAAAAAAAAAAAGGGAATATTCTTGGTCTCAACTCTCAAGGTTATGTGTTCATTAATGAATTTCTTATTAAAAAAAGTGTTATTCAATTTTGAAAAATATTAAACGGGGTTGAATTTTACAAAGCTCAAAAATAAATGAATATTAAAAAACAGAGGATAAAACCTGAAGATTTTTTTTCAGATAGTACTCATGTTATAAGAAAAGGCAATAAGTTGAACCATTTCAAACAAATGGGGATGTAGCTCAGATGGTAGAG
>CATKHJ010080439.1:0-10756 GCA_949750685.1 Vernicia montana | reverse complement strand
CTAGATAATGATTTATTGACTAGCAATAAAACTCCATGCTATCATCATCTAACGTCACAGTTCAATCATTCATCACATGAATATCCACATATTTATATCGACAACTTTTGTCAAGTAGCATGATGCTCACTACCTCTATAATCATAAATATCACATACTGATTATAGAATATAAATAAAGGTGACAGTCTCTCCAAAATTAATGACGCCCAGTCATTATTCCTATGACCATGAATATTTATTGTATTTGTTTAAGAGCGATCTGTCATCCATATTCTCAACACTTGAGAATAGATCCTCTCACAAAATACTAATGGAGGAATTGGTAGGTTTGTGAAATTTCAAACGTTTTAAAATTTCACAACACCATGTGGTTGGGTCCAATAAATATTCAAATACAAAATGGGTATCTCAATTTCTGCCCAAATTCTAAACCTTAACATACATAATCCATAGAAAGAGGGAAATCTTTAATCAATTTCAAATTATCTTTTGGATCATGCAATTAACATATTATTAAGCTTAAATCAAAGTTCAAATCACAAAATTGGCAATGGATTAAAACGGGCGTTGCCATCTGATACATGCCAAAACTTTATCTGTTCTTATTTCCAACTCCCTAAACTCACTCCAACACATCAAAACAATCTTCAAATGATCATACACATTTATAGGTCCATACATTAAGCATCAATCACTCACAACCAGCTCAACCATAGTTCAGTTATCAATAACAATAACTTATAACAATCAATATATGGATCAAAATCTCAAAGGAAACATACAGTACAAATTCACAACTTAATTAAATCTTTCATAACAAGTATATTCATATAAATCAAAAGTCTTGGGTGTAACAATGTTCATCCAAGTTCTTGTGAACTTTATTATTTACGAATGCTTTTAAATATTATTAAAGGGCCAAAATTTTTTGAAGATATTAGAACAATTAATGAAATCCAACATCCTACTTTTCAATCAGCCTGTGCAGTATATGGTCTAATAAGAAATGATATTAAATGGATTAGTGCAATGGAAGAAGCTATTTTATGTGCATCGTCTTTTGAACTCTTTCACTTATTTACAATTATCATATTATTTTGTGAAGTTGGTCATCCAAATAAACTTTTCAATTTGTTTTGGAAAAACTTTTGTGATGATATAAAACACGAACTCCATAATATGTTAGAGATTCCACTTTCATCTATTTCTGATCATTATTTAAAAACTAGAGTTTTACTTGAACTTGAAAAAATTTTCAATAAAATTTATTCTTCTTTAGCATATCATAATTTACCTATGCCTGATAAATCATTGATTGGTGACGTTAATAATCGATTATTGATTGAAAAATTAAATTATAATATCGCATAATTAAAATGTAAACATGATAATTTGATTTTGACTTTGAATTTTGAACAACATCAAGTGTATGATGATATTATTTCTATTATCAATCACAATAAAAGAGGATTATTTTTTGTATATAGCTATGGTGGAACAGACAAAATATATTTGTATGAAGTCATTATATCTAAGCTAAGATCTGAAGGGAAAATTGTTTTAGTTATTGCTTCATTTGGTATTGCTACATTATTATTGTCTAGAGGTAGAACAACACATTATAGGTTCAAGATACCTATCAATTTAAATGAACATTCATCATTTGAAATTAAGAAAGGAACTCAATTAGCAAAATTAATACAAGAAACTCAATTAATTATTTGGGATAAATCTCCTATGAGTCATAAATATTGTTTTGAGGAATTAGATAGATCATTTAGAGATATTTTATGTAATTCAGAGGAAGAAAAGGTAGATAATCCTTTGGGAGGAAAAATACCTTTATTAGGAGGATATTTTAGGTAAATATTACCTGTAATTGTTAATGGTGGCAAAAGCGATATTATAAATGCATCAATAACAAGATCTTATTTGTGGAAATTTTTTAAAGTATACAAATTAACTGTAAATATGCGTCTTACATCGACTTCAAATGACATTAATGAAAACAATGAACTAATATATTTTTCTAAGTGGATTTTGCCAGTTGGAGATGGAACAGTGCCCACTGAAAAACTTGGTGAAGATGACACCAAAAAAAATTGGATTCAAATTCCTAAAAATTTGTTGGTTGAAAAGTATACTAATGCAATTCAACAAATAATTGAAGAAACACACCCTGATTTTTTACATAATTATACCGATTATTCATACATTAAAAATAGAGCTATTATTACACCTACTAAAGAAATTGTAGATATTGTTAATAAAGAGATGATTAATTTGGTCTCTGAAGAAGAAAAAATTTTCTATAGTTCAGATTCAATTTGTAGGACATCAAATGGTTTAGAAGAATTAGAGGTTCTTTATCCAATTGAATTCTTAAATTCTTTGAACTTCAATGGTTTTTCTCAACATGAATTAAAGTTGAAAAATAATATCCCAATTATGTTGCTACGAAACCTTAATCCTAACATTGGTTTGTGCAATGGAACTGTCACGATCTAAACTTAGGGGCACGTGACCGACACTAGAGAAGGGGAAAGCATAAGGCTTCCGGAACCCGTAGTAAGCTTGACTCACCATTAAACGATAAAACATATAATATGACAGTTGCAACTGTCACAGAACAAGGGCTATGAGCCCACCTGTTAAACAGAACCTGAACATACATCATATCAAAACTACTTAGGCTAAAAACATCAGTTATATCATCATCATCAATCATTTATCATCTCACATATATAAATCATCATCTAATCATATACATCCCTGTGTTAGTATGAGTTGGATCCACATCCTCCTATTTCCATCACAATCACAATCATACATAGCATCATAAACTTCAGAACATATATACATAATGACATACACATACTTGATGCTCTTAATTTAATGCAAGTAATGATAATTAATATACATATATAATATTCATTCAATTAATACATGAATATGATGCTTGAATGCAGAATTAAATTGAAATATATCAACTCAAAAGCTTGACGAAAAATCCAACTAGCTCGCCTCTCGGATTGTGATATCTAAAAGCTAGGAGGACGCCTGAAACGCCAGTATTAGACAATAAAGAAAATCTATTAGGATACATACAATTACAATCTTAACTCTTAAAACTATACTTAATGACTTATAAAGATTCTGTCAAAATTTTGGCAGAATCTCCCCTATAACTAGAATGTTACCTCGCAGAAATAAAAGAAAATAAACACTTCTAAATAACCATCACGACTCACAACAACTCAATGACCCCATCCTTGGTCATCATACTTGGCAAACATCACAATCATCTCAATTCTCCAATTAAACTCAATCATTAATATAAACATAACCTGAAATGCAAATATCCAACATAAAACGACTCGAAAATTAAATAATATATTTGAATTTGAGGGTGTCGGGATTACCCAGTGGAATCCGATCAATCGAGGGTCATAAAATACATCGAAAAGCTGAAATGGAGCTATTGGAGACTGGGACCCACGCATTGCCACTGCCGATGGTCCTGGAGGTCGCGAAGGATACGTGACTCGTCTCGACACCAGGAGTCTAAAAATGCTCACCACTTGCCGGGACTAGCCGCCATTTCTCCGAAAAATGGCCGGAAAGTTTCTTTGTCTAATTTCTTGATATGGGCTTCTGGCGAGTTTCAGGGGGCAAGACAGGTATCAAATTGAAGCTCTCATCATAAGGAGAAGAATGAAACCAATTTCGTCGGAATCCACCACTGGAATCGGCTAGAATCTCCGTCGGAAGGTCAGAGTCACCGAAAAAGCTTCAGTCAAAGAGTGCGCAGCCATCGACTGCTATTTTCGATCGTCATTGCATCCCTAGTGGTCGCTGGAGCTCGGACTACTCGATGGTGGCGGTGGTGGCCAAAGGCTGGGTTTTCGGCGCTCAGTTCTCTCTCTCTCTCTCTCTCTCTCTCTCTCTTATTGATTCGGTAGGGACATCACAACCATATGATTGGTTGTGTTTTTACAACCAATCAGATGCTAAAATATACATATAATTTTTTTTAATAATAATAATAATAATAACTTCTTAAACTTTAAATAACCATAAATTTAAAATAAATATTTTCTTAATTTTTGAAATTAATCCTTTAATAAATAAACTAAAATAAATTAAAACATAAATAATTATTTTCATAATTATTTTTATTTCATGAAATATCTATATGCTTAATTTTTCATTACTATTAAACATATATACATACATTTTTAAAATTACAATAAAAAGTCTAAAATATAAATTTTCATAATTCTTTTAATAATAAATAATCATATTTTCAACATTATAATAATTTAAAATTTTCAATAACTAATCTCATATAATATTTTCATTATCTTAAATACAAAACATATATCAATTAAATATAATATAAACATAAATAATTAAATAAATATATTTTCTTATAAAATACTATTTTTAAAATAATTAAAATTCGGTTCATTATACTCTTCCCCCTTAAGAAAATTCATCCTCGAATTTTCAGCACTACACTCTCAAGGCAGACTTCTCCACTATGTTTCTACTGCGTACTCTGACACACTTACTTAAACTACAAACTAAAACTCATAGGGTAACTATTCCATCAACTCACAAGCTCTTTATGATCTTGATACTACGGTTTGTCCTACACACAAGCTCTTCATGATCTTGATACTACGGTTTGTCCTACACACGTTAATGTGTTGATCATTTATCTTTAAATATCATTCATCCATAGGACTCTAATCCATTTCAGATATATTCAAAACTATTTAATTTCCAAAATTATTTAGAAATTGTTTGTAAAAATCAAAACATTCTCATTTTGTTTTAGAACCCAAGATACCGTGTCCAGTTATGATAGACCAACGTGCAACCTTAATGCAATAGGTGATGAGACTTATGATGCATGACCAATGACGTGTGACTCTATGATGCAAGACCCAATGCATCTGTAAACAAACATACTGGACACAAGCACGAAGTTCCAAAACAATAAGTTTTTCCAAAACTACATTTAAAAACACACTTAAAAATCATTTATCATCTTCAAAATCACTGACATAATCAATTCAAAACTAAAGCATTTAATTCCAAAGGCATTTAAAAATATCAAAATTTAATCATTTTAAATCCCAAATAGATCAAAGTCCTCATGGATCCTCAAAAATCACAATTACCTGCTCCATCAATCGAAAGCCTCATATATTCGCTATTAACATGGCCTCGATATCTTCCCATTTCACTAAAGTACTTACCCTTCTTAACACTCTTATTGTATCCTATACGTTCAAAAGAGTTTCCATTGCTGAAGAATTACCATTAGCATCATGTGTCCTCTTATTGCAAACTGTGAGTTTGAAAAGAGTCGTCGAATCCATCGTGCAAATGAAAGCAAACAACACATACACACAAACATAAATAACAATAATAACAAATCATAACATAAGGATAACGCTAAATTAGAGGAAAAAGAGAAACTCAACGAGACGAATAGGAATCATATACTCCGCATGTTACAAGAACTTAGACCATCTATGACTTCCTCAACTCTAAACATACTAGAGGTCGCAGGACCTTTGCTCTGATACCATCTTTATCACGACCTGAACCTAGAAGCACGTAATCAGCACTAGGAAACTAGAAAGCATAAGACTTTCGAAACCCGTAGTAAGTCTGACTCACCATTAAACAATAAAACATATAATATGACAGTTGTAACTGTCACAGAACAAGGGCTATGAACCCACCTCTTAAGCAAAACCTAAACATACATCATATCAAAGCCACTTAGGCTAAAAACATCAATTATATTATCATCATCAATCATATATCATCTCATATATATAAATCATCATCTAATCATATACATCCCTGTGTTAGTATGAGTTGGATCCATATCCTCCTATTTCCATCGCAATCACAATCATACATAGCATCATAGACTTCAAAACATATATACATAATGACATACACATACTTGATGCTCTTAATTTAATGCAAGTAATGATAATTAATATACATATATAATATTCATTCAATTAATGCATGAATATGATTTTTGAATGCAGAATTAAATTGAAATATATCAACTCACAAACTTGACGAAAAATCCAACTAGCTCACCGTCAACCGGCCATGCGTCGCCACTGCCGGTGGTCCTGGAGGTCGCGAAGGATACCACATGACTCGTCTTGACACCAGGAGTCTAAAAATGCTCACCACTCGCCAGGACTCGTCGCCATTTCGCCGAAAAATGGATGGAAAGTTTCGGTGTCTAATTTCTTGATCTGCGCTTCCGGCGAGTTTCAGAGGGCAAGATAGGTATCAAATTGAAGCTCTCATCATAAGGAGAAGAACGAGATCAATTTCGTCAGAATCCACCATTGGAATCAATCGAAATCGCCGTCGAAAGGTTAGAGTATCCGAAAAAGCTTCAGTTGGCGAGTGTGCCACCATCGACTGCCGTTTTCGATCGCTGTTGCATCCTTGGTGGTCGCCAGAGCTCGGGTTGCTCGATGGTGGAGGCAGTGTCACACTGTGTTGGCTGGAGGCTGGGTTTCCGGCGCTCAGTTCTCTCTCTCTCTCTCTCTCTAATTGATTCGATAGGGTCATCACAACCATCTGATTAGTTGTGTTTTTACAACCAATCAGATGCTAAAATATACATAGATTTTTTTTTAATAATAATAACTTCTTAAACTTTAAATAACCATAAATTTAAAATAAATATTTTCTTAATTTTTGAAATTAATCCTTTAATAAATAAACTATAATAAATTAAAACATAAATAATTATTTTCATAATCATTTTTATTTCATGAAATATCTATATGTTTAATTTTTCATTACTATTAAATATATATACATACATTTTTAAAATTATAATAAAAAGTCTAAAATATAAATTTTCATAATTCTTTTAATAATAAATAATCATATTTTCAACACTATAATAATTTAAAATTTCCAATAACTAATCTCATATAATATTTTCATTATCTTAAATACATAACATATATCATTTAAATATAATATAAACATAAATAATTAAATAAATATATTTTCTTATAAAATACTATTTTTAAAATAATTAAAATTCAGGTCATTACAGGAATAAGGTTAATGACAACTAATTTAGGAACAAAGGTTATAGAAGCCATGATAATAATTGGATCACATTGTGGCGAAAAAATTTATATGCCTATAATTATTCTTTCTTATACTGAAAATAAATTTCCATTCATATTGAAAAGAAGACAATTTCCAATAACTCTTTGTTTGGAAGAAGGGAAAATAAGGGAGGAAGGAAAATAAAAGAGTAAAGTAACTTTTCTTTGTTTGGATAGAGATGAAAATAAAGAGGGGAAGGAAAATAAATTTTATTTTCCATCCTATATTTTCTCTCCATTTTGGAAAGAAAATGGAAATAAAAAGAAAAAAAAAAAGAGTGGAAAATAAAGTTTATTTTCCTTCCTTTATTTTTCACTCATCCAAACAAGAGGAAGAAAAATAATGAAGGAAAATAAAATTTATTTTCCCTTTTTATTTTCTTTCCTCCCTAAGAAAATTTCCAAACATAGTGTAAGAGTCTCTTACTGCATGACAATAAATAAAAGCCAAGAGCAAATATTAAAACAAGTTTGTTTATATCTTCATGATCATGTTTTTTCTCATGGCCAATTATATATTGCATTATCTAGAATTACCTCTCATAAAAATTTACGAGTATTAATCAATAATAATAATAATAAAAAAAAGATATTGATAATGATCACTTATATTAAACTAAAAATATTATATATACTGAAATTTTTTATGATTTGTCCTTAAATATATAAAATATAAATTGTTAAATTTTATTCTTTTATTGTGTATTTTTTTGCAGAATAATTTCAAAAATAATATCATACACACCATTATATGAAATTACAAACGAAAACAAGAATATTTGAGTCAAAGTTCATGTTGCAAGGATATGAGAGTTCCTGAATGTCTATAATCCCAATGAGTTATTTAGTCTTGAGTTCTTAATGATAGACAATAAGGTTTGTAATTTAATTTGCTTCTTCCAATTTCTATTTTTAAATTCATTATGTAATTATTTATGTGGTTTGTCATTTCATTAGGGCGAGACTATGCAAGGTACAATACCAAAACAATATGTTGATCATTTTTGGCAATTGCTAAATGAGGGAAACATCTACCATATATCTGGCTTCATTGTGATTCCTGCCCAACCCAATTACAAAATTAGTCACCATCCATTTCAAATTAATTTGCCAAGGAATGCTTTTGTCAAAGTTCTTGATGAAGATGATCCTCCTATCCCATTTGACAAGATTGAATTTTACGGTTTTGATGATATTAAATCAAGAGCAAGCGACAAGACATTTTTGATAGGTTTATTTCGCAAAAATTCTTTACAAAATTACACATTTTTATTTTAAAGAATTAAAATTTAAAATATGTTGTGTTTTGCATATCTCATGGGTCAAATAATCTCAATCGAGAGCATTGAAGAAACAAATATCATGGGTAGAATTACAAAGAGGCTCCAGTTACATATAAAAAATTATAGTATATGCATTTTAAAATAAATATACTTATGCATTTATCTTTTTTTTTTTTTTTTTTGTCTAACTTCATTATTCAAATGCATATAATTTTTGCAGCAATGAGAAACTAAATGTTACTCTTTAGGACAAAATTGCTACTCAAATTCCTAAAGATGATGAATCAAATGGTGTTGTTGTTGCAACTTTTTTTTTTTATTTTTATTTTTATCAATGATTACTAAGAAATTTAATGGTAAATCTAAAATTTACTTCTTATATTACTAATGCGACGTAGTTTAGTATAAACCTAAATGTTTGGAACTTCATTTCTATATGTGTTACAGATGAAGTGTCAGTTAATAGCTCTTTAGCAACAAAGATTTTCATCAATTTAGATATCTTTGATGTGCATGATTTTAAGCAGAGGTAAATTTAATATTTTCTTATTTTTTATATTCTAAATTATGAATAATAATAAATATCAAGCTTTATCAGGTTGATTGAGCCAATTGATAAAATTGTAAGGCTTGAAGTTCAAAATTCTCCCTTTTTAGACGTTGAGGCTGAAAAAAAATGTCAATAGAAAAATTATAAGAGAGTTGTTTTTGGATATTCATTTTGACAAGGTATATTTGTTATACTTTTTCCTAACATTAAAACTTTTATTAAGTCCTTAATTAACGTGTTTAATGTTTATTTTCAATTTGTATGCCTTGATGCAGGGCATTAAATTCACATGCAAAGCAACAATAAAGAATGTTGATGTTTCAAATTGTTGGTGGTATAGAGTATGTTTCCAATGCAAGTCTGGAGTACAAAATTATAACAACCAAGGTTTGGTGCAATGAATGTGGAATACTGAAAGATCCTCCACTTTGTCGGTATATTTTGTAAATCATTTCACTTCCAAAATAATTAGTAGACATATTTATATACAAATGACATATAATTCATATTTTTTAGGTACAAATTGAATTCTACTGTTGAGGACAATACAAACTTTGTTGATTTCAATATTTTTGGTCGCCAAACAACTGATTTGATTGGTTTACCGGCAAGCAATCTTGCTCAAGGTTGCAAAGATAAGTTCTCACTTCTACCATTGATTACCATAATTTATGGAATGCGAAGGTTATTTTAGATCGTCCTTAATACTCAATCAAATGATGCTTATCATTTGTTCTTCAATGTTACTCATATTTTTAAAGATGAGAAATCTTCCCAATTATCTATTCCACCTTCCATGTAAATGCCTCCTGTCAATACAACATTTCTTCGAAGGCCATTATCAACAAATAGTAAAAAAAAAAAGTGAGGCGATGTCTTGATTTCTCAGACATAGGTGAAACTGATGTGGTAGGAGGCTCGGGTTCATCAAATGCATCTGAAATAACCTTTCCTTCAGTAATGGATCTATTTTCAGATGAATCCCCAATATATATATATATATATATATATATATATATATATATATATATATAAACTCGTGTTAGGTAAAATCTTACATTATAAAAACATTGACTGTTGTTTAAAATATGTTTCTTACTAACTATACATCTCCTTAACTATTGTCCCACTAAGCCAGAATGCTTCTCATCTTCCCTGAATGATGATCAAGAATCATGATCAATTTAAGTTTCTAAAGGTAAAATTGAATTATTATTCTATATTTATAATCATTATATTTATAAATAACAATTTAATTATTCGTTGTTTATATCACAAATTTGTTGATCACATGGTCGGGAATGCTATCCTAATGGGGTTAATTTTGCTTTGTTCTATTTGCTTAATGCATATGTTTCAAACATTTTCTTCTTTTTAAAAAAAAAATCTAGAGTTAATACAACATTAACAATATATATTATGAATATTTTGTACAATTTATGTTTGAAAATTATTATGCTTAGGACAATATTAACAATATATATTTTGCACATTATAATAGCAAGCATTACATTTATAACTATGTTTTTTTTAATGCTTATGTGTTAAACTATTTTTAAAAAAAAAACCCAATTAGAAATAGATGTTGTCACGACCCGATTTCCTTCCTTTCGAGCCGCGACGATCCTAGGGCATGGGTAGGCTTAAGGCCACCGAAAACCCATAGGAACCTCATCGATCAATCAATCACCTATAACCATATCACACAATCTCCCAAGATCGGAACCAACCAACTATATC
>CATKHJ010080379.1:0-15657 GCA_949750685.1 Vernicia montana | reverse complement strand
ACACCACAATCGCCGCCTAAAGCTCGCCGGCACCGCCACTTTCCGAGTAATTTTTCGGCCAAACCACGGCTCCTCTGTCGGTGATTTATACATGGATGCGATCCTCGTGACTCTAGCTTCATTTTGGTACCAACTAGGCCGCCGATACATCACCGGAGGAGGAGATCGGAAAAATGGCCACCGACTCTTTCAAGGCCGTTTTCACTCAAACGAAAGTGATTCACGGCAAGTGACTTACAGATTTGGAATCCTGGCATCAAGACGAAGCCAATGGTACCTGTCTCACCTAAAACTGAAGTCGCCGGTGAAACTCTGGTGACCGGCCGGCGAGTGGGTCCCACGTGTCGGTGAGGCCCGAAAATCCAAAATTTCACATTTTTCGCATACATCGCGGATCTGAAGCCTGTTCGTCGAAATTCCACTCTGAACGCGCATTCAAACACCGCAAATCAATTAACCGGACTGCGAAAAGCTACTTTTTCGGCTCGAAATGCATCTCTATGGATCTGAAAATTCTTCCGAACAATCTCTGAGGCGGATCACGCCATTACAAATATGTTTTCAATATCTTTTCATGCTTTACATTTAATTTCGCAATATCAATTGCTTGAATAAAACGCATATATATGCATACTTTAGCATGAATAAATTGCCTGATATGATCATGCAACATAAAATGCTATGTCATATCTGAAAATGACATTCATGACTAATTGTGCATATCAAATGCCATTTTACATGCAATTTATTACTTAAAAATCAAAATTTATATTAAAAGCATGTTATTTCAATAAAATGGATTCCAAGTAAATCCATTCTTTTTGCGGGGGAGTAAGTACCTCAAAATTAGAATAACTTTTCATTACATAGTTAAAAATATAAAATATTCTCATTGCTACTAACAAACTGCCCAATAAGGCAGAAGTTTGTTATATATGTTATTTACAGTAATTCATAGACGTCTTCGGATGACAAGATCAATCTACAAATAACATGAGACAAGTCCTTCGCTAAGGTGAAACAACAAGCCTTTGTAAAGGCAAGGCCAAAAGCCCTCGTCAAGGCGAGGCCAAAGACCTCATCAAGGTGAGGTAATATCTTTGTTAAGACGAAGAACAATCCCTTGTCAAGGCAAGGACAAAAGCCCTCGTCAAGACGAGGCCAAAGACCTCATCAAGGTGAGGTAATATCTTCGTCAAGGCGAAGAACAAGACCTTGTCAAGGCAAGGCCAAAAACCCTCGTCAAGGCGAGGCCAAAGACCTCATCAAGGTGAGGCACCTCATCAAGGTGAGGTAATATCTTCGTCAAGGCGAAGAAAAAGCCTTTGTCAAGGCGAGGCCAAAGACCTCATCAAGGTGAGGCACCTCATCAAGGTGAGGTATTATCGAAGACAAAGCCCTTGTCAAGGCAAGGCCAAAGCCCTCGTCAAGGCGAGGCCAAAAGCCCTTACCAAGGTAAGGCACTTAAGACCTCCAAGCAAGACACTTTATTATTCTAAGACCTCATTTGGTGAGGCATATTACGAAGGCCTCCAAGTGAGGTGAAATGCTTCAGCTCTCCAAGTGAGACAAAAGAAACAACAAGTTATTCCTTCTTCGAAGGGGGGAAAATAAGTAGCTAATGAAGTCTACAAAATTAAAGACAGACAAAAGCAATTCTCAGACCCTCCACAAAAGCTACTCAACTACAGAAACTATACAAGGCACCCAGCTGCCTCATATCAAGCTTCTCAGCTCACATATCTATTCAGGCACCTAGCTGCCTCCGGATCGAGTTCTTCAGCTCGTATCATTATCCAGGCACACAAATGCCTTCGGATCAAGTTCTTCAGCTCATATCATTATCCAGGCACACAGCTGCCTCCAGATCGAGCTCTTCAGCTCGTATCATTATTCAGGTACCTAGATGCCTCCGGATCGAGCTCTTCAGCTCGTATCATTATTCAGGCACCCAACTACCTCCAGATCGAGCTCCTCAGCTCGCATTTCTGTTCAAGCAAACCGCTGCCTCCATATTGAGCTCCTCAGCTCGCATATCTATTCAGGTACCCAACTGCCTCTACATCGAGCTCTTCAACTCGCATCATTATCTAGGCACCCAGCTGCCTCCAGATCGAGCTCCTCAGCTCTCATTTCTATTTAGGCACCTAGTTGCCTCCATATCGAGCTCTTCAGCTCGCACCTTTCCTCATACACCTAAGCCCTTGTTAAGGCAAGGTTAAAGCCCTCCTATGAGTGAGGCAAATTATTTAAAGTCCTCTATCGATGAGGCATATTATCTAAAGTCCTCCATCAGCAAGGCAGGTTTTCTTGAAGGCCCCAATGTGGGGTAGATTACATAAGTCCTCCCACGAGAGAGGCACATTATTCTCTAAGTCCTCCCATGAGAGAGGCATATCATTATTATATAAGTCCTTTATTGATGAGGCAGGTTTTCTTGAAGACCTCTAAGTGGAGTAGATTATATAAAAGTCATCGGTCATCGAGGCAGATCATTCGAAGACCTTGATTGATGAGGTGGTTTTCTATAAGTCCTCCTAATGAGCGAGGCACCTTATTCTCCGAAGAACTCGAGCGGCGAGGTGGATTTCTAAGTCCTCCCATGAGAGAGGCACATTATTATCTATAAGTCCTCCCATGAGTGAGACACCTTATTATTTAAAGACTTCTACCAAGGAGTGGGGGGCTTCACATATTATAAAGTCCTCAACAGTCGAGGCAGATTATTATATAAGTCTTCTAAGCGAGGCAAATATTTAAAGTCCTCTACGTGAGGCATATGATTATCTAAGCCCTCGATTAACGAGGCAAGACATCCGAAGACCTCTATCAGAAACTGGGGGGCTTCGAGAGTTTACAAAGTCCTCTTCTATCAGTGAGGCAAATTCTTTAAGACCTCTCTCTAGCCGAGGCACATCAGATCGAGCTCCTCAGCTTGCATCATCATTCAGGCACACCACTGCCATCAAATCGAGCTTCTCAGCTCGCATCATCATTCAGGCATACTGCTGCCTTCAGATCGAGCTCCTCAGCTCGCATCATCATTCAGGCACACCGCTACCTTCATATCGAGCTCCTCAGCTCGCATCATCATTTAGGCACCCTACTGCCTTCAGATCGAGCTCCTTAGCTCGCATCATCATTCAGGCACCCTACTGCCTTCAGACCGAGCACCTTAGCTCGTATTATCATTCAGGCACCCAGCTGCCTTCAGATCGAGCTCCTCAGCTCGCATCATTCTTCAGGCACCCTGTTGCCTTCATATCAAGCTCCTCAGCTCGCATCATCATTCAAGCATCTAGCTGCCTTCATATCGAGCTTTTCAGCTCACCTCATCACATGAGCATCCGACTGCCTCAAGCATCTAACAACTATCATGACAAGCTCACCGGATGCAATAAAAATGGAAAATAACATAGATGAATCACAAGCAATGAAAATATGTATCTACTCCCTTTGCCCGCTCTTCGATAGTCTCGATCAGACTAGGGAGTGGGGGGCTCCTGATACGTCTAAAAAGTGACCTGCTTGTAAGCTGCTCAAGCTAGCAGGACAAGTTCCCGTAGGGAGGTCCCCATTCTCCCTTATATAAAGGTAACTTTCATATCACTTTCATAAGATTCAATACATTCTCTCACTACTCTCTCTCTGACTAGACCGTTGGAGCCCCCTCGCCGGGATAACCCCCGGGGAGCTCCTGACTTCTCTTTCTCTCTTGCTTGCAGGTCATACCTTTCACTAGATCCCGCATCTACATTATCAGATAAGATCTATTCTTATCATAGAGAGAGAAAGTGTTGTTGTTAATGTCTTTTTAGAGAGAAAGAAATGGAGTTGAAGTTGAATTTGAAGCAAGAGGAAGAAGAAGAGATGTGAATTTTAAAAAATAAAACAAATAACTAAAGGTATTTAGTTAAAACGCAAAATGTTGGTTAAAACACTGCATTTTTTTATTTTTTTTTTCAATTTTTAATTAGTTGTCATGTCAGAAAATATTTAATAATTTTAAAATTTCACGTTAGTATTTTTGACGGCGTTACGTCAATTTTCACACTAATGTATTAAACGACATAGAACACAGGGTACTAAAGTGTCACGAAATAAACTACAGTCCCCATTTAAAATAAGTGTGAAACCACATGATATTTTTTCTGTATTTTCCCTATTTTTTAATAAAATCATGTATAATAGAAAATATGAAAGCGGATATAAAAAACTAAGGGAAAAGAAAAGAATTGAAATGTCAATTAAATCTTGACATGGAGCACTTGATAAATTTGTCATTAACAATAAAAAAGATAGTACATCAAGTTCATTTAAATGACAAAATTTAGTTGAAAATGAATTAGAGAGTGATGTGGAAGCAATTAGACAAAATCATGATGTTAATGATACTAATGAAATTGAAAAAGAAAAAGATACTAGTCCCACTCTTAATGAAAAACAAAAAGAAAAATTGTTAGAGTTTTAATTGCGGAAGGATAATTAAAATTGGATGACAAAATATAATTAAAGTGAGAGAAATAAAATAGAGACACATAATTTACGTGATTCGACGTAAGCTTATGTTCATAGGCGAAAGAGGAGTAAATTCACTAATTAAAATGAAGAGTACAAATTAAATGGAGAATAACACTTAAACCTTTGAATCCAATTACACCCAATAAGCTCACCTTTCTAAATGTACCAACAAAATAATAAAGGAATTACAAAATAAAATTTTGTTGCACCTAAATGAGAGCCTAAACTTAAAGAGGGACCTTACAAGATATTTGCCAAAGAGATATTCACTCAACACTCTAATGCACACTCTCACTTCTCACTTATTTCACTTGATTTCTTTTTATTCTTGAACGCCTCATCAATACTCTATATACAGTGCTCATCCAAGTGCAAAATATGGACAAGAAAAACTATACGTTTTAGGTCCCACAACCAAGTAAAATACTTGGTTCTAAGTTAATCACGTGTATCATGCTTCTTAAGGAGACAATCTCATATGCTATGGTGCATGATAGGAAAAAATGAATGGGTTTGGGCCATTAAATCTTATGGGCTAGAATTCAAAACATTATTAACAAATCTCCACCTTGACTTGAATTTCTTAAACCTTAATAACAAAATTAGAAGGCTTTACTCCACTTAAGCCCATAAGGGCATCTTAAATACGGGAAATATCAATTAAGTCCAAGCAATGCTTGAACTTGTTTACTGAAAGAGGCTTTGTCAACATGTCAGCTGGATTGTCTGCAGTACCAATTTTCTTAATAGAAATATTACCCTAAGAGATAATATCACGAACAAAATAATACTTCACATCAATGTGTTTTGTCCGCTCATGAATCATATGATCTTTTGTTAAGTGAATAGTACTCTGACTATTACAGTGGACAAAAAACACCTTTTGATTCGAATTGAGCTCACTGAATAAACCTCTTAACCAAATGACTTATTAAATAGCCTTGACAACTGCCATGTACTCTGCCTCTGTAGTGGATAATACAACAGTTGACTATAAAGTAGCTTTCCAACTGATAGCAGTATCACCAAGAGTAAATACATAGCCAGTAATAGATCTCCGCTTGTCGAGATCACTTGCATAATCTGAATCAACATAACCAACCAAATTTCCCTTACTCCTTCCAAATTCCAAACAAGAATCAAAAGTGCCCCGCATATATCTCATAATCTATTTCACTGCTTGCCAGTGTTCTTTACCGGGATTAGACATATATCTACTAACAATATTGACTGCATGTGCAAAATTAGTATGAGTACACACCATAGCATATATGAGGCTACCAACAGCACTAGAGTAGGGAACATGTGACATATACTTAATATCTTTCTCTGACTGTGGTGACATATTAGCAGAAAGTCTAAAATGAGCAGTAAGTAGAGTACTTACAGGTTTAGCCTTTTTCATACCAAAATGCTTCAAAACTTTTTCAACAAAACTCTTTTGAGTGAGGTAAAGTTTTCCTACAGCTCTGTCTCTTTGAATCTCCATACTAAGAATTTTCTTGGCTGCTCCCAAATCTTTCATTTCAAATTCACCACTCAATTCTAATTTTAATTTGTTGATCACAGACATATCCTTGGCTGCAATTAGCATATCATCAACGTAAAGCAGCAAATACACAAATGAGCTATCTGCAAGTTTTTTGAAATACACATAACTATCATACTGACTCCTAGAATAGCCGTGACCAACCATAAAAGAATGAAACCGCTTGTACCACTGTCGAAGAGATTGTTTCAAACCATACAATAATTTTTTCAATAAACAAACATAGTCTTTCTTGCCTTCGATCTCAAAACCATCAAGTTGTTGCATATAGATTGTCTTCTCAAGCTCTCTATGCAATAAGGCGGTCTTAACATCCAGTTGTTTCAACTCCAAATTATGTATAGCAACCAAAGCAAGCAAGACACGAATAGAGCTATGTTTAACAACAGGTGAGAACACATCATTAAAGTCAACTCCATGTACCTGACTGTAGCCCTTTGCAATCAACTGTGCCTTGTACTTGGCATCTTCAACACCTAGAATGCAATCTTTCCTTTTAAAGAGTCACTTGCATCCAATAATTTTCTTGTCTTTAGGCAGTTTGACCAAATCCCAAGTTCTATTCTTGTAAAGGGACTCCACCTCTTCTTGCATAGCCACTAACCACTTAGCAGAATCATCGCAAGAGATAGCCTCTGAATATGTTGAAGGATCACCAACTGCATTTGTGTCTTCTGCCACAGCTAGTGCAAATGAGACATAATCTGTTAGTCTTTGAGACCTCATATTCTTTCTTGGTGGCTTATGTCTAACAATAGAGTCTTTTTCTTCACTTTGTGGTGTTTCCTCTTCTTCAATAGAGGTAGGGATCTGAATTGGATTTTGTGGAGAGGGTTCATTCTCCACCTCAAACTCCACCTGTTTCGAAGAACTTGTAGCATTTGTATATTGTATTAGAAGAAACAAAAGTCTCTTTTTTAGCAGAAGTCTCCTTTCCGGGATGTAACATAGCAGATTCATCAAACACAACATCTCTGCTAATTATCAATTTTGGAGACTTGGGATGAAGGCACCATAATCTATATCCTTTTACACCAGAAGGATAACCAATAAATATGCATCTTTTAGATCGTGACTCTAATTTACCATCATTAACATGTGCATAAGCAGGACACCCAAATACCTTTAAATCAGAATATTCAGCCGATTTACTAGACCATGCCTCCTCTAGAGTCTTTAAGCTAATTGCTGTGGATGGAGAACGATTCACCAAATGATAGGCCGTAGAAGCTGCTTTTGCCTAGAAGTCTTTAGATAGGTCAGAATTTGATAACATACAGCAGACTTTCTCTAAGAGCATTCTGTTCATACGCTTTGCTACACCATTCTGTTGTGGTGTGCCTCTGACTGTAAGGTGACGGACAATGCCTTCATTTTTGCAGAATTCATTAAAATCACTTTGACAGAACTCTAGACCGTTGTCTGTCCCGAGTCGCTTTATTTTTCTTCCAGTCTATTTCTCAACCAAGGCCTTTCATTGCTTGAAGGTGGCAAACACATCATTTTTATGTTTTAGAAAATATACCCATACCTTTCTAGAATAATTATCAATGAAGGTAAACATATATCGAGCACCACCTTTTGATGAGACATGTGCAGGCCCCCAAAAATCTAAATGAATGTAATCCAGAGTACCTTTAGTTTTGTGAAATTCAGTACTAAAACTGACTCTTTTCTGCTTGCCAAAAATGCAAAGCTCATATAAATCTAGCTTTGATGTACTCTGACTGCAGAGAAGACCTCTTTTGCTTAACTCTGATAGACCTCTTTCACTCATATGTCCCAGCCTTATATGCCATAATCTGGTGACATCTGTGTCTAACAAGGAAGACGTGGACACGGCTGCTGCACCTGTAACTGTAGAACCTTTGAAAATATACAGTTTGCCTATCTTCTTAGCCTTCATCACGAATAAAGAACCTTTAGCAACCTTCAAAATTCCACCTCTGCCAGTAAATTTGTAGCCATTTGAATCCAGAGTACTTAAAGAGATAAGATTTCTCTTCATGTCTGAAATATGCTGGACATCTGTCAAAGTTTTGACTACTCTATCATACATCTTGATTTTAACTGTGCCTATTCTAGCAACTTTACAAGCATAGTTGTTGCCCATCAATACAACTCCATCTTGCACCAATTTATATATGGAGAAATAATCTCTATTGGGACACAAATGGAATGAGCAAGCTGTATCCAGAATCCATTCATTTATGGTTTTGGCTCCTTCATCACAGACCAATAGCATATCACATTGCTCTTGATTTTGAACAACATTGGCTTCAGCGGGTTCATCTTTTTTCTGATCTTTGTTCTATTGCTTGTTCTTCAACTTGAAGCATTCTGACTTGATATGCCCATTTTTCTTGCAGTAATTACAAGTCAAATTTTTGTGTCTAGACTTTAATCTAGACCTTGATTTTTGATTGCTAGAAGAACTCTTATCTGTAGACCTTCCTCTAATGAGTAGACCTTCTGCGGGGCTGTCGTTTCTACTCGTTCCAAGCTCCTTATAGATAATTTCTTTTGAGAATAGAGATGCTTTAACATCCTCTAACTTTAGAGTTTGCCGATTCTAAATTAAAGTATCTCTAAAGTGCTTGTAGGATGGAGGTAGTGAGCGAAGCAACATAAGAGCTTGATCTTCATCATCATAAGAAATCTCCATATTTTCTAAATCCATAAAGATAGTGGAGAATTCATCAATGTGAGATTTGATAGGTGCACCTTCGGCCATGCTGAGTGTGTATAAACGGTGCTTTGCTACCAACTTGGTGGTGAGATTCTTTGTAACATACAAATATTCAAGCTTGTCCCATAAATCTTTGACAGTCTTCTCTTGCATGACTTCTTTCAATATTTCATTTGACAAGCATAACTGAATGGAAGCAAGGGTCTTATCATCCATCTCCTGCTTCTTCACCTCATCCATAGTACTAGGTAATTTATCTTTACCTAGTAGTGCTAGATACAAACCATTTTGAATCAAGATTGCACGCATATTGACTTGCCACATGGTAAAACTCATAATGCGATCAAATTTCTCAATATCAAATTTTGTCGTCGTCATGATGATCGTATATTGGAACAGTGACTGTAGTCCGTGAATAGTATACCAGGTAAGTTCTCAGGAAAGAGAGGTGCGTCACAATTGACATACTTAAATATCAAGTCTTTCCTTAGCCAAAACTTTTCCTAGACATGTACTTTCACATTATCACACTTATTTCCAGCTCGGCTCTGATACCAGATTGTTAGAGTTTTAGTTACGGAAGAATATTTAAAATTGGACGACAAAATATAATTAAAGTGAGAAATAAAATAGAGACACAAAATTTACGTGGTTTGGCGTAAGCCTATGTTCACAGACGTGAGAGAAATAAAATCTACTAATTAAAATGAAGAGTACAAATTAAATAGAAAATAACACTCAAGCCCTTAAATCCAAGTACACTCAATAAGCTCACCTCTCTAAATGTACTAACAAAATAATAAAGGAATTACAAAATAAAATTTTGTTGAACTTAAATGAGAGACTAAACTCAAAGAGAAATCTTACAAGATATTTGCCAAAAAGATACTCACTAAACACTCTAATGCACACTCTCACTTCTCATTTACTTCACTTGATTTCTTTTTATTCTTGAACCCCTCATCAATGCTCTATATATAGTGCTCATCCAAGTGCAAAATATGGACATGAAAACTACATGTTTTAGGTCCCACAACCAAGTAAAATACTTGGTTCCAAATTAATCACGTGTATCATGCTTTTTAAGGAGACAATCTCATTTGCTATGGTGCATGATAGGATAAGATGAATGAGCTTGGGCCATTAAATCTTATGGGTTAGAATTCAAGACATTATTAACAAAATGATTTTTTTTTTACTTACGCTCCCTTTGAAGTTTACTTCAGGCTCCAGTTCATATTGATACGGCCCTAATATCAACCAGTTTTTCTACCAGCCAACACATCTATCAGATCTGATAGATACTAGATATTAGATAGTATGTATATTTATCTAATGGGTGTTAGTGGGGCTGGGAAAACTACTCTAGTACTATTATTGTAGTTTTCCCAGCACCACTAACACCCATTCATTAAAGCTGTTAGAACACCTGGCCTAAAAGCAGTACCACTCACACCCCCTCAGAAGCTCCAATCTATCTTGTCACACCATTGCTTTTCATTTCCTGCAAAAGGAAATAAACAATCCCTCAAATTCTATTCCAGTTTTTTCAAGCACTAATTTACATACCTTATTATTCCTATATGTGGCATGTCAACAAAATATTTCTCATCGAAGGTGATGGGATGTGGTTCAAATGATAAAACCATTCCTTTTTCTATCCTTACATATGAATTGTCTCTCCCGCTCCTGGAATGTCAACTAAATTTCAATTAGCATCCAGGGGGCAAAGCAGAATTAAACTGTCTCACCAATCAACACACATTATGATTAAGTTCTATTACCTATGCCTGTTTCATTACCACTTTCTTGTTCATTACTTGGAGAGTCTTCAGATATAACAACTTGAGGCTTCTGCAATGTTGCATATATACATTAAAAACAATAAGCCTTCACTTGAAGAAATATGAATCGGAGAAGGTAAAGATACTCACGGCCCAGGAATGTGAGAGCTAGAGTGAAACAAAAGTTGTATAGCAGTGTGAATCCAACCAATACTTTTACTCCAACCCAATACCAATATGCATGTGGGAAGAATCCTCGAGACTTCAAAACTTGAATTCCTAGTGATTCTATTGAGTTTGGGAGAACCTTTAAAAACAAGGTATCATTAATTTTACGTGTTGTAACTCGCTTTCTTTGTCCTCCAAATACAGCTCTTAGCATTTCATTCCCCATCATAATATCAGCACAAACTTCTAGTCCTAAAATCTGTAAACTGTGACGAAACTGGTCTACTGTCTTGTTGCAATTGCGTACACCAGAAATGGCAAAATTAAACAAAAAATCTATTTCCATGAAATTCAACTTATACTAGCCTTATAATTCTTCTAATGTTTCATATTTTGTTCAAAAAAAGCGAATAATCTCATTATACAACTCTAAGTTGTGTTTATAATAACATCTCCTCTCACCTTCACGAACACATCAAGATCAAGATCAGGTTTAATATTTGATAATAACTCACTTAACATCTCTGAGAATTGACAACATTCATTTTAATGATCAGGCACATTTACACAATTAACAGATACATCTCTAGGCCACATTGTGAAGTTCATATTAATAGAAACATGGGAAATGAATTCACTGTTTATCAAACTAACCACATCTCCTATATGGGTATCATATTGACTGATATAGGCAGTTGTTCTCTCTGGTACAAACTCATTCATTTCATGACCATTATAAGTCACTCTACTAGAAAACTGCAAGAAATTGAAAATTCTCAAATAAAAGAAGAATCTGAAGACTAGAATAAAAGGCTAAAAGTCAACAAAAAGCAAAAAGAAATTAATTAACACCCCATAGATATAGTCATCACCTTTAATTTAGGATAAAGTTTTCCAGCCAAAGCCAGCAAAAGAGTGGGACTTTCCAGAACTTGGAGGACCCAAAAGCAATGTCATTCTGAAATAAACATATTCAGTGAAAACAAATGAGAAATGGGTTCCAAATTTCTAGTAAAATCTGAACTAAGAAAGGATAAAGGAAGGTAATTTAGCTTATTTTCATTTTCACCTTGTTGGTCTAATGAATGATTCCACTAATATCCTGAAGGATATGGAGGCAATTCAAGAAACCCTTTAAAATTGAAGGAGAAAAATGAGAACTAAACAACTTAATCAAAATAAATTAGCAAATTTTATTGTATTGCAAGTAGTTAATTACCTCCACTATATCAACAGAGAAATTAAAGAATGTGGTTAAAGCTCTGCTTCCTACATATATGAACTTATGTTTCAATATTTATATGCTCAACTCGAACTTCAAATGGTGGGAAGCTGAAGCTCCATTCCAACCCTGACAAACCAAGAAACAAGAAAAGTCCGTACTGAAATATCAAGAAGAGAAACCAACTAAACAAGACTTCAAGATTAAAAAAACTTCCTCTGTTTTCTCTGTTTCTAACAATCTGTTACCTATCAATGTGATTCTTGAGCTTCAACTAGAACCTCTCATTATCCTCTTCTACAACATTCACCAACTTCTTTCTCGAAATCCAAGACCTTTCATGCCAATTTTGCAGTTCCAACAATCCAATAGAATTGGATTGCAGTTCCAGCAATGCAATGAAGAAGGTTGCAGTTACAGCACCTTCGATGGCTATTGGATTGGTGTAACTGCAACTTTCCATTGCATTGCCGGAAGCGCAATGCCTTCCATTGCATTGCTGCTTCTAGGCAAACTCGAGTTACACTCCCCAGATTTTGTTTGTTGGATCTTTTATTTTGGCAACCTAAATCCAATTCATATGACTTATTTCATTCACTAATTCACATGACTTATTTCATTCAAATTCTATAGATAGGTTGGTTGAGAATGGAAATTCCATGATATGATCACATGTCTAAGATGATATGGTCAACGAGAAGAAGGCCTTCTGAAAAGCCTGAAAAGCTTACTCAAATTCCTTACCCAATTTTTTTTTTTTAAAATAATAACTAGATATAATTAATTAATATAGTATATTAATTCTCAAATTCTTATTGTAGTATTAGTATTGATTTAGTATTACTAATTTAGTAGTATTTAGATTGGGTGGAGTTATTATCTGAGGGCAAATTGTCAAGGACAGAATAAAATAATTTATTAGCTTATTAATTTGACAAAATTATTAATTTGAAAAATTATTTAATGTTTTAATATTACCTTTTATATTTATAAAAATTCTTATCAAATACAATAAATATTATTCCTTTTATATCAATTTCCATATATATGGTTTACAATAAAATAATTAATTTCACAAATTAATATAATAATTTAAAATTTATTTTTAATTTATCTCATCTTATCAATTAATATTATACAATATATAAACAATAAATATGAAAAAGATATTTTGCAAGTACATAGAAAAAAAAAATAAAGAAGAGTCATGTTAAAAAATGTTGAATTAAAATTTTCTAATTATTTTATTTTATTCCTTTTCATTTCCTTCCTCCCAATAAAAAAAAAGTTATATATACATATATATATATATATGTGTGTGTGTGTGTGTGTGATCTTATACTTATTCATAGTTTGTGGATAACAGGAATACAATGGACTTGAGCATCATTCGGGCAGATTGCCGAGACATATGGGCACCAATTAAACCTCGCCGAGACATATTGGCACCAATTAGCATTGCTGAGACATACTGGTCAATTCTAAATCCAAAATCCTTCAAGATTTCATCATCCAAATCCATCAAAGTCATTTTCAAGTTCACTTTCATCAAAATCATCTAACATACAAATAATTCTGATGAGAGGATAACTGTAAATTATTAATTTTGTACTCTCTGGCATACAACCAAATTCTAGGGATGTCAAAACGTGTTCATGGATCGTGTTCGTGTCAGGTTGACCTACTCAGATGACACGATTAGGATCAACACGAATATGACCAATTTATTAATTGTGTAACAAAATTCTCACCTTAACACGACACGAAAATTAAATGGGTTACACAAACACGACATGTGTAACCTATTTATTTAATTGGGTCGTGTGTGGGTCATGAATCCGACATGACCAATTTAACCCGTTTAACCCATTTAATCTGAAAATCCATAAATACAAAATTTAATGATCAAAATTATAAATTCATTAAAAAAGTTCATATTTTATATGTTTTACAACATCCAAGCAAATAACATCAAACAAATTTAAATAACATTCTTAATACAACACAAGGTTTGTAAATTAACATAAACATAAAATTTCTAAGTAAACACCATTTAAGTTCTTCCAAATAAACACAAGAATAAAAAAGATTCAAATTATAGAATTAGATGAAGAAGGTAAATCAACATCTTTATCCTCCAATTCCGAAGACTCTAAGTTAAGCTCCATTATATTTTTTGTAAGTTCTTCCAACTCTTTTTTCTTTGCATCTACAAATAATAAAGCAAATAAGAAAGAGTTAAATATTTAAACATAAGTTTATAAGATAATTTCAAGAGTTAAGATTAAATTATACCTTGATCACCAAATAGCCAATCTCTACAACATACCAAGGCTTCCACCATATCAGGCTTAAGTGCACTCCTGTATTGATCAAGAACCCTTCCACTATTACTGAATGCACTTTCAGAAGCTATTGTGGTCATAGGAATAGCTAAAACATCGCGAGCCATGGCTGCAATTTGAGGATACCTATATTGATTTCCTTTCCAATATGATAAAACATCTAACTTAATCCTCCAATGCATCCTTGGTTCATCAAGATAAAGTTCCAATTGACTCTTTTGAGGAATAAAATCATCACACTCAAAAGAGTCAAACTCCTACAAAAACATGAATAAAATACAGTTTTATCTCAAAATTTGCAATACTAAATAAATAAAATAAGAAAATAATGTTATCTTCAGATCTACATAAATTAAATAAAGAAAGAATTTAAAGTTATTTCGGATTTAAATAACTGAAATAAATAAATAAATATGGAGTAATATAACAAATACCTTTAATACATCTTTAGTTGAAGAAGCTCCATCAAACTCCATTCTTTGCATTGATTTGGTCCTCGAACCTCCACTACTTGTCTCACCAATCAAATTTCCAGCATTAACATACTCAGAACACAAGTAAAGCAAGTCATTTTTAACTTTCATAGCTTCAACTAACCCCTCATCACCATAGAGCTTCTTATAGCACCACTTAACAAAACTCAACTTATACCTAGGATCTAAAATCACAGCAATAGCCAATATTCTACTATATTTAGCCCAATACTTTTAAAATTTCCCAAACATCTTCTCTCCCATTGTTTTCATGTAAACATCTTGACTAGACATACTTTCTTTCAAAGTTAAATGGGCAGTAAACACTAAAGGAAAAAACAGATTTGCTGTTGGATATTTAGTGCTACAAAAGAGATAAGATATATCATTAAACATTTGTAAGAACTTGCAAATCTTTTCAACCTTAGCCCACTCATCAAAGGATGGACAATGCTTGAAATTAGAATCACTCATTTGAAGATGCATAAAAGCATTTTGATAAAACAAAACACTTTCAAGCATTAAATATGTGGAATTTCACCTTGTAGGAATATCTTGTCTAAGACCTTTTTTCGAATCTAGAGCACAAAGACCAACACACTCCAAAAATTTAATTTTTCTAGCTTGAGAACCCTTCACATACTTAATACTTTCCCTAATTTTTAAAATGGAACCATCAATCTCTTTTAAGCCATCTTGCACTATCAAATTCAAGATATGAGCAGAACATCTCATATGAAAAAAATCTCCTTGTCTCACAAGCCCTCTGACGTGGAGGCCTTTGCAGAAGGGTTCCTAGGCCGCCTAGACAAGCAGCGGGCCAAGCAGAAGAAATAGCGGCCCGGGACAGCTGTAATTTTTGGGCCTTGCAGGTACTTGATCCAAAGGGAAATGCTGTAACGGATC
>CATKHJ010080277.1:0-33499 GCA_949750685.1 Vernicia montana | reverse complement strand
CTGAACCGTAAGTGCTGCTGTCAGTGTTGGCAATAGAGTCATCTACTGCTGTTGTTGTTGTTGCCATCATCAAAGTTGTTGTGCTCACTAGAAGCAAGCAAAATGCAAAAACAATGAACCCCTTTTGCAGAGCCATTTTTTCTTATAATTCTCTTTTTCTTCTTTAGATGATGAAGATGATTTTTGATTGATGATGAAAGAAAAGGGGAGTTAATAATGTATTTATAGAGGTTTCAGATAATGAGTCATGATTTTTAGGAGTATAATCGGCAATAAATTATATATTTAGTTTGATTTTATTGGAATTTGAGGTAGCTAGTGAGTGTAAAGAAATGGTCAAATAACTAATTATAGGAGATAGTTAAGAATGGAATTGGTCGTTAAAGAAAAAAAACTAAAGAATTCATATTATAAACTATAGCAAATTTCATGAAGTGGGTAGGCAAATATATTTTAGTATTTGGTGTTTTATTATTATACAACATACATAATAAATAAAGCATATAGATTTTTTTTAATCCTAATTTTATAATTTGCAATTTAGGACAAAGGGGAATAATACTGTGAAACTCATATTCTTAAATAATCTTTTTTCAAATAAGTTAAGAATTTGAGATATCAATTGCATGGCTCTTAGCTACTCTTTAGAGTCGGTGGTGACTTTAGCACTAGGCGAATTAGGCAGTCGTCTAAAGCCCCATTAAGTTACGTATGTATTGTAGAAAAACATAATTTTATTAGGTTTTATCCTATTATTACTCCTATTCATAATTATCTCTTTATATTTGATAATCTTCACTTTTTTTTTTTTTTTTTTTTGAAATAAAAGAAATTTTTCATTAATAATGATTAATAAGTACAATTTGAAATAGAAAAGTAAACTTGACTGCGTTCAAGAAATACATACAAATCTTGATATAAAAATGAGTTTTTTTTCTAAATTTCCACTTGATATCCACTTGATATACTTAATTATATTTAAAAAGTAGATTCTTTTCCAAATGCATTTGTTGCTTATAGAATATTATTGACAGCACATGTAACTATTGCTTCTGCTAAGAGAAGCTTTTCAAAATTAAAGTTAATAAAATCTTATTTAAGAACAATAATGTCACAAGAAAGATTAAATGGATTAGCTATATTAGCTATTGCAAAAGATTTGTTAGCTAAATTAGAATATAAGGTTTTAATTAATAATTTTGCATCTCAAAAAGCAAGAAGAATAAAATTTAATTAATTAGTAATTTGCATCAGTGATGGCATACAACAAGGATCATATCAGGTAGGAGCAATGATTTGATTTGAAGTTCATGAACGAGATAGATTATGGTTGTGGCTAATGAAGGTTTAGAGTATCTTAAGAGGTGGAATTTATGGAAGCCAAAACTAGTTAATGTTCTTGTGGAAATAAATGGATATCTTTTTTACTAATTTTATTTTTGGATCTTGTTGATAATTATTAAAATTCAAGATATTATTAAAGATTGTTGAATTTTGAGCTATTTGATGTTCCTATGAGAGTTGATCTTGTTTAATATTAGAAGGCTTAATAAAAAAAAGTTCACCTAAGGCCTCCAATTGGTTAGAGCCGGCCCTGTTTAGAGTATACCATTTGTTTGTACAACCAACTAATCTTGAAGTTGAAGATGTTATTAAATCATTAATCTTACTGCAACTCTTCTTAATTTAAGATTCTTATTAACCTGCATTTTATTTCATAGTCAACAACCAGAAATGCAGAATAATTATATTGTTTGCATGATCAGTGGGATTGAAGAATACTCTTGCACAATAAACCTGAAAGATTAGGGAAGAAATGGTGATAATAAAATTAATGATTAAAAAAAAAATCACAACTTCAACAAATTGCAGTAACTGCAGATTACTTTCACAATTTTCTAATAAACAAAGGTGAAAAATTAGCTTCAAAGGCTTAAATAGCTCTGTTTTTCACTGACATTCTTGGATAGGAAATTAATCAATGACACCCTCTTCAAAAATCTTCAACTAACAGTCACTAGCATTCATGCACATTTACACTAGCTTCTTTCAGCCCTTAGAATGGAACTTTTCCACAGCTAGAGTTGGTAAAATAGCCATAGCCTCACCATCAACAACAAGAAGCTCACCATTCTTGGAGCACTTTGTTGAGAATTTTGCTCTGTATAACACAACCAAATACTTCACTTCATCAAAAAGGGTAATTCAAAGCCAAGAACTAAAAAGAGTAATGTAATTTAACTTACATGTATCTCCCTTTGTTTTCTCTTATATTAATAGCTTGTACTTCACCAACAATTTCCTCTCCAATATACACAGGACTCTTAAAATGCAAGCTTTGAGAAACATACACAGCTCCAGGCTACAAAGTCACATTATATCACAAAACTCAGACATTCATTCTTCATAAAGGATCACATATTGGCTAGGTTTCTAGGACTATTCCATATAGAGTGGAAAATAACAGAACCCACAAATAATAAACACATCCTTAACCAATGGGCTAGTAGCTCAGTAGCCGAATGCCTGCCTTGCAGCGCAGGAGTTCAAAAGTTCAAATCCTATAAGCCCTGCCCTTTAAATATATATATATATATATTGAAATAGCCCTTTAAATATTTTGGATGTTAGAAAAAAAAAAAAAAACACACACACACACACACACCCTTTAAATTGAATGAATCAATTAATGTTAAGCAAAAATAGAGAAGGAACATACATAGAGCATTAAACTATTTATCTTTCTCATCAAGTTGCTTTCCCCTATTTAATTGTGCTTCAGTATCTATTGACATAAACATAATCCTTAGTAAATAATGGAAATCAAGAAAGTGAAATGAAGAGAAGTGACGCTTACAAAATGGGATGCAATAATCCGAGGAAATAGTGCAGCAACAAGCATTCCATGAACAATCCGATCCTCAAATCCAGCATTCTGGGCAGATTCAGAATCAAAATGAAGAGGGTTTGAGTCATGACTCACCTTTGAGTATTCTCTAAGGTCTTCATTTGAGAAAACTCTTGTTTGCCTTAAAATGTCTCCAGTTCTAAGCACAATTGGAGCTGTACAATAAAAACGTCTGGCATAGGGGACAGACCTTGAAAGCAAACTCTTGATGAACATTATCCTGAAATGGGTCTTTAAAAAAAACAATGAGAATTGAAAATTGTTATAAATCACGTTTCTATAAAGTATAAAGTTTAAACTTTTCTGTTAAGCATTTTAACAAACACTTGTAGTGCCTTCCTGCAATTTCTTGATTTAATAACTATTATATGAGCCAAGAGGAAAAAACTCTTTGATTAAATAGCCGATGATCAATAACGTCAACACGCCGTCGAATTCTTAATTTTTCATTTCCTGAGGAGACGATACAGGGTTTTTCTTTTGACTCATTTTTTCTTTGAGAGTTTGGCGCAGGGGAAAGAAGAGAAAGGAATGGCAGGTAGTAATTACTACATAAAAATGTTAGCAAGTGGAATAGGAAATACAATAAAGCAAGCAGCAAGAAACAGAGGAAAAGGATGGTTTACCCCTTTTATGGCAGCTGCTTCTCAAGCCATTGCAGAGAGAATCCCTTTGGTTGATTTCGTTGTTGAAGTGAGAGATGCTAGGGTTTGTGTCCTTTAGCTCTTTTTCTCCTATATTTCTACTTTATTCATCAAACCGCCAAGTGTTTGATAAAATGTCTCAATGACAAATATTATTATTTTGTTATGCTTTTAGATTCCTTTGTCTTCAGAGTGTCAGCTATTGACTAATTATCAGCCTTCTTCTCGCCGAATTATAGTGATGAACAAGATGGACCTTGCTAATCGCTCCCAACTCAAGGTCAGTTAGACCCTCGCCTGAAAATTTTTAATGACCACATAGAACATATAATCCCAGACTTTCAATTATGTCTTGCTTTCTTCATTTATTTACAGGATTGGATCAGTTATTTTGAGCAAAGAAACAACATTTCTTATGTGCTCAATTCTCATAATAAGGACAATGTCAAACAGGTAATCCACTCTTTTCGTTCTGTTTGAATTTAATTGTGCACAAGCCTACTGATCAAAATGATTGATCTAAATTCAACTTCACATGCAACTCATCAGGCAGGATATAGATTCTTTCTGTGCATTAGTTAAACTTTTAACCACATTTTTTTTTTTTTTTTTTTTGTAGTTCCTCAACTTCTTACAAGCTCAAGTCAGAGCATTGAAAAACATAGATCATTCTAGTTCTACCATAACAATGATGTTGGTTGGGATTCCTAATGTTGGTAAGTCAGCTCTAGCCAATTCCTTGCACCAGATTGGAAGGATTAGTGCTGCAGGTATTTTAACCTTCTAAATCTCTCTTCGACCCCACCCTGGCGTAGTAAATTTTCAATGGACCTAAGTTTCTTAATTATTGGTTTTTCTTAGAGAAAGGAAAGTTAAAGCATGCAATAGTGAGTCCACATCCAGGAGAGACAAAAGATATCAGCAGCTTAAAGGCATGTAGCTTTTCTTTAATTGTGATATTTACTTGTAGCCAAGAAACCAAGGGGAAAGAAATTTTGATTGACGTAATGCAAAATCCTTAAATATTATGCTTTTATGTACATATATCTATCTTCATTATCTCATACCCAAATAGGCATTAGAGAAGATGTAGCGATTGACCTGATCTGTTATCGTTTCTGAAAGCCCTTTTTTTTAAAAAAAATTCAGAAGCTAAAATATATTCTGATAAACAGGAACAAAATTGCTGATTGTTTACAAAATCAGTTTTGTGAAAACAAGAAAAACAATTCCCTGTTTTTGACAATAGGAAAAGTTTACTTTAGTTTTCGAAAACTATTTACAGATACTGTTTGGAAAAATGAAGGCTCAAATTAATATGAAAATAAGAAAATATAATTGAATTGTTCTTTTTATTTTCATCTTAAGACTAACATGTATTGAAATCCAGCAAATATAATTGTTGTTATTACAGTTGCTATTAATATCTAAATCGGTCTTCTAGTTTTCCTCTGATTCTTTCCCCTTCACTTTTTTTTTTTTTTTTTATTTGTCTTTTCCCCCTTTATTTTCTTATAGTTTTTGTTATGTTAGGATTGAAACACACATTTCATTTTACAGATTGGAAGTCATCCCAATATTTATGTGCTGGATACCCCAGGTATTTTGCCTCCTCAGATTCTTGATGCTGAGGTCTGCTCCAAGCTAGCTTTAACAGGTGCAATTACGCCTGCATTTCCCATGAATGTGAATGATTACTTGGTTAGACTTAAATGTGTGCTTCTTTTCCCTCTCTAAAAACAGGAGCAATTAAAGATTGTTTGGCTGGGGAAAAAGAAATTGCTCAGTATTTTCTAGCTATTCTCAACTTAAGTGGCGAATACAAGAAATGGACAAAGTTGTCCCCCCTTGAAAATGATAATCCATTTATAAACCACAAAGCAGAATGTTCAAGTGATGGACAATCAGACACGGAAGGAAAAAGGCAATATCTCACAGATCATACCCAGGTATTAGCACCCTTTTTCTTTTAGCTTTGATATATATATATATTTTTTTTTTGCAAAGAAAAATGGCAAAATTTTTCTTTAATTTGTGCTGCCATCATTTAGATTATTTCCGTTTTATAAATAATTGAAACAAACACAGTGAATTGTCTTTACCAAGTTTAAATTCTTTAGCATGAATATGCACAAAATAACAGTAGGGACTTCATTTGGGAACTCTTTTCATGTCTTCACTGAATTTCGTGGTAAATGCACTTTCCTGCAAACATGTAATAATTTTTATCCTGTATTCACTGGCAATTGCTGCTGCTGTTGTTTTCATAAACTTAAGCTTGGTAAATAAACTGCTGTTGTGAATTGCAAAAATTATCTTTCTTGAAACGTACTTAAATTGATCTCCTTTGGAGGAAAAAGAAATAAGAAAGAAAGACTCATCTAATACCTACCAATTTTGATGATTGATTTATGGGTTATTATCATTATTATTTTTCATGTAGGATTTCATAGTGCATAATGTTCGTCGAATTCTTTTTGAGAAGATTTCCTGTTTTGATGATGACAAACAAAATGAAATGGATTTGGAGAAGCTTATTGAGGAGCAGTTCACATCCTTGACAGAAGCTTTTTGCTTGCCTCTGGAATTAGGGGACGAAGCTCGTTTATGCAAGGTTGCTGCCAAGTTACTTAATCTGTTTCGTACTGGGAGGCTTGGACATTACACATTAGATCCTCTTGCACTTTAACAATAATTAGGGAGAGTAGAGAGCAGGTACATAAAGAAAAATATTAAAAGAAAAGAAATGGCCTAAACCTTCATTTTATTTATTTACTTTTTACTCTGAGATAAGAATGTAAATTGCTGCGTAGGTAAAATTCTGATCATGAAAATTTTCATTCCAGTTTCACCTTGTTTGTTACCAAAGAAAATTAAAGGGAGAAAAACAGTTTATTTATGTTCCTCTACATTTTAACTTGGAGCTATGTTATATGATTGTTTCTTTTTCCCCATTTTTATTTCTTGTTTGGGAAGTCTAATAGATGTTTTCTTCTCATATATTTAGTAGATGCTTTCCACACATAAATGGTGAGAAATCAGATTAACTGATTAAGGTTTTTATTTATCCTAAGGGGAAAGAAATTTTGTTATAATTTAAGAAGCATTCTAGAGATTGATTTTTTATTTATCCTAAGCTTAATTAACGAATTAATTGATTTTTTTTATTGATTTCAATTTTAATATTTATTTAGCAAATCAAATTTTAATATAGTGAGTCCAATCATTATGTAGCTTTTGTGTACCAAATACGAATTAAAATCATACTAGAATTTGTATTATCATGTTATTATAAAACTTTGTAAACTGCTCTTGAACTGTGTGATTACCCTCTTAGAAATGGCTCCGAGAGCTTATGTATCAGAATATTAGGTTAATTTTCTTATTTCAAACCCTAATTTTAGTGACGACAACCAAATTGAAGGATCTTAATGAAATAATTCAAAAGAATTAATTCTAATAAATTCAGTTAGGATTTTTAGAGTTAACACATACATATGATAATTTTATTTAGGATAAAAAGTTACATAGATCAGAACAATTGAAGGACAAATTCTTTATACAATTGTATCATGTAATTAATAATGTACAAGTTAATAAAATAAAAATAAAAATAAAAACATTGCTTAGCATTTTTTTTTTCTTACTAAAAAAACATAAAATCTTCCTTTAAATTTTTTTATGGAGTTATTTTGCTAATCATTTCATATTTTCCATGACTTTCTAAGAAATTTAAAAAAAAAAAAAGTCATAATATAGTACTTGTCTCTGTCCCTTATCCGTGTATATATATTGATTAAAAAAAAAATTAAACTTAGAAAACTAATCTAATAGCCCAAATACTGCCTCATCACTCATAAATGTAGAGTCCTTATTTAATGTAGAATCAACAAGAAGATTTACAAATCAATTCATTTTGAGTAAATAGAACCCACAAAAGTTTTGAAAATACCAAAAAACTCTTCAACACTTGGAAGATCAAATTAAAGTAATAGGAATTTCAGTAAAAAGCTAGCTTTCATACAATTATACCAAATAAGCTATTAGCATACAATTATTTACTTTTAGAGACTTAGTTTTTTTAATGTACTAAGATGCCACATCTAGTAAATTTGTTTCCCATTTTAGAATGGCTTCATGTTGGATATATAAAGATTGACAACTTAATTCAAGGACTGATCAATGAGCATCGAATCAAGGATAGAGATACCATGATCAATCACTCGCTTGCTCTACAGGAATTGCACCCTCTTCACTACACTCATCAAAGGCTTGATTCTGGTTAGTGAAATCATTTTAATAGCTTTATGATAGAAATAGATCTTTAGAGACATGTTGAAGTGTAATTAAATCGCTAGTATACCAAAAATTGACCTTTTCTTCTTCTTTTTTTTTTTTTTTTGCAGATTATGTTGGCTGCAGGAACAGCTACTTCTGCAGTGGCTTTATTAGAATGGGCAATTTCAAATCTACTCAACAATTCTGATGTGTTAAAACAAGCTAAAGCTGAGCGAGACACTGAAATAGGTGAAGATCGCTTAGTAGAATAATCAGATTTACCAAAACTACACTATCTTCAATGTATCATCTCAGAAAACTTGAGACTCTGTCCAGTTGTTCCACTCTTAGCACCACATTTATAATCTGATAATTGCACTATGGGAGGATTCCATGTGCCCCGCAATACAATGTAATTTGTAAATGTTTGGGTCATTCAAAGAGATCTTAATTTGTGGGAAGACCCAATAAGTTTTAATCCTAAGAGAATTGAGAATGGAAAGCTGAAGCATTCAACTTTTTCCCATATGGGTTGCGAAGGAGAGCTTGTCCTGGTGAAGGCCTAGCAAAAAGGGAGATGGGTTTGGTTTTGGGTTCATTGATTCAATGCTTTGATTGGGAAAGGGTTGATGGGTTTAGCTGTTAGTGTAAATACAAATCACCATAGTCAATATTGTTAAACTCCTTAATACACGGCATCTTCACACTCACATGCACTACAACTCATTTCCACATACAAGCTAACTCATTCCCTTATGATAAGCCAATAATCAAGTTTGCAAATGTGCACAACATATTGCACCATAAGTCTATAAATAAGTTGTATATATTTTGTAAAAAATATACAAAGAAAAAGAATATGGTAACTATATATTTCTTTCTCTGAAAAATTCTTTTTCTAGTTGGAACTATTTCTTATAATCTAAGTTTATCTAAAGTCAAACATAAAGTCAACTGATTTGATCAAACCAGACCGAGATGACACTAGCAAATTCTGAGTAACTAACTAGATGACGTGGCATTTGTAGGATAACACGTGACACTTGTAGGATGACACATGGCAGAACGACACATGGCAAATTTTGAGAGGATGACGTGGTAGGATGACTATACCAAGTATGCTTATGTGGCGCCTACATGGCTGCTAACTAGATTGCTTTTTGCTAACGTGGCAAGTTGACTGGGTCGTCTTCTTCCTTAGGAGGCATGTGTGGCACGTGTCACGAGTGAGCTAAACTGTAGTTTCTGCAGGCCACACGTGAGAGTACGTTCAGCTTCTATTTCGGGTGCGATTTGTCTTGAAATTCTTTTGGAGATTAGTTCTTTGTAATAGTGAGATCAAAAAGAATTTTTAACGTATGCATGAAAATTGTAGAGTGACAGAATTCTTTAGGACTGAAAAATGAGACTGGAATTTCACAGGAACTGGATTTCTTGTCTTTTGATTCTAACTGAGATGCAAAGGCTCTAATATCATGTTACCAGAAGAGGAATTTTTCAGAGAAAGAAATGTAGTTACTATATTCCTTTTTCTTTGTATATATTTTACAATGTATATACAACTTATTTATAGACTTATGGTGCAATCTGTTGTGCACATTTGCAAGCGTAATTATTAGCTTAACAAAAGGAAATGAGTTGACTTGTATGTGAAAATAAATTGTAGTGCATGTGAGTGTGGAGGTGCCGTATATTAAGGAGCCTAATAATATTAACTTGTGATGCCTCGCCTGAACGCTCCTCTCCTCGCTCGGGAATACCTTAAGGAAATGCGATAGCGATTTTTAAAAAAGTTAATGTACGAATTTCGGTGCTCACGATTGGAAGCAGCTATCGCCTTGAAAAATTGATTTGATTTTTTAAAAAGGTTCGAGAGTCACCACCCTAATTTATTTTAAATGGGAAAATTAAGGAAAACCTAATTTGACTTTAATTTATTAATCTTTGATTAATTTACCCTAGGATAAAAATTACTAATCTTCGAACCAAGTTGAGCTCGGAGACTAGGTTTTTTATTTTAAATAATCTCAATTTGGCTTTTAAATTTAATTTGACTTTTGAAACATGATTTCATGGATGACGGATATTAATGACAATTTATAATGCATGAGCATGGCATAATTATGAGACAGATGAAATACAAAGCAGATATTTAAACATCCACAAGTAAATGAGAGTATTTCCTCTAACTCTTATAGGTATTAGAGAAATCACAAAATCGCTCTTTTACTCCAAAATAATAACTAATAACATTAATTAGAATTTACATTTGCAATGGATTGACATTCAAAAAAATAAAAGGGGAAGGGGATTGGTTGAGATTTGGATTTAAGACTTGGATTTAGATTCCAAGTGTGCCTACATACCTCATTGAATGGGGATCAAAACCCGCGTAGTTCGTTTCACTATAAGATGGAAGGGGGTTTAGAAATCGATCAGATTTGATTGTTTTGATTTGATTTGGGATTTGAGTGAGGGTAAGAGATTATATCTTCTTTGTGGGTTTGAGTGGTGGGAGAGTGATTTTACCGGACCAAAATTCCGTTTCGAAAAACAATGATGATTTTGAAAAATTGCTTTGATTACTTAATTACTCAATTTTTATTTAATTAAAAAGATTAATTAATTAAAGTGATTAATTAACCAAATTGAGTGAAAATTTAATTGAAAAAAATTAATTAATTAATTAACTAATTGATAGTTGGTGGGAATTTTAAAAAAGGATTAATTAGTTAATTAAAATTAATTTTTAATTAACTAACTAATTAGAGAGAGTGAAAACTAATTAGAGAGAGAGAGGGGGGAAACAAATTGATAGCAATCACAAAAGCTTGAGGTGTGAATTAAAGTTGTGAAGAGGAAAGGTATTTATAGGAAAATGGAATGGAGTGAAATGACCAAAAAAAGTCCAAAAAGCAGAAAAATGTGGGGGCAAATTCAAAAATTCGCAAAAAGGTGAATGGACGCGACAGGAGTTGGCGGACGCGCGTGTGAAACACGCGCATCCGCGAGGCAGTGTCGCGGCGTCCGCCGGAGCGTCTAGCGAACGCACCAGACGTGTAGGCGGACGCGCTGACACGTCCTGCGGACATGTCAGTACGGGCTGACATGTCTGCCACTGATGCGCATCAGGCGCGTCAGTGGCAGACGCACGAAAGGTATGCGCGGCGTACGTGAGGCAGGTGGCGCGTCGACGGACGCGCCTCGCAGACGCGTGGTGGACACACGGCTGCGTCTCGCGGACGTCCGCCAGTGCCTCGATTTTCGAGCTCCGATTCAATTTTCAAGGCTTTTTCGATCTGTTTTTGGAGGTACCGGATCAGTTTTCGGGCTATTCTGAGATCTGAAAAATTACCGGTCAGTGGCGGTGGATCCAAATTTAATTATCGGACCTATTGGCAGTCAGTTTTGGTGAAAATTCAGTCAGTTTTGAAAAGGTGTTGTCTGATACAAAAAATCTAGTCGGAGTCAGAAAAGTGTCAGTCTCCTTGTAATATTATGCATGAAAATCCATTTTTTCGAGAGAGCGCTGCCCCCTTGACCCCTGCCCGCTAACCGACTAGCAGGACCGCCGTATCGGCTCTGCGTAGCACACGAAATTTAACAGGTGTCAAGTTGCAACAGCATTTTAAGAGTGTAAAATTAAGGGTTCACATAACTATGATAATTTGTATTTACACTAACATCTAACATTATAAAGTTATGCCTTGAGTTTGCCTCATACTTTTCTTAACTCTCTTGCTGCTTTGATACCATGGAAAGGGTTGATGAGTGAAAACACACAAGTAACCATGTCAAAAGCTAAGCCCTTGAAGGTAATATGCAGAGCTCGTTCAATACTAAACAAGGTTCTCTCTTAAGCTATACCAAGAGGTAATCTGGAGTTTGCTGGTTAAGCAAACTGGAAGGAAACAAGACATACAACTTATCTACAGGGAGATTTGCTAGCTAATTAATAATAATAAGTCTCCACATATTGTTTTTCTTTTAAAGGAAATATAAAAATAAAAATAAAAATAAAAATCTATCTTTCATATTAATAAAAGGTTAATAAATTTAGTATTTTTGCAATTTTACCCAATTCTCTTTTCTTTTTCCGTCAATTGTCCTCTAATTTCAAAAGTTAGTGTGAATTATAACCGAAGTGAAAAATGATAAAAATTTTATTATTTTATTATACCAAATTGTCAAACTAAATTTCGATTGGAGTTAATTATACTTTATAATTTTACAAATTTGATTAATGATAATTTACCAAATTCTCAATGTTTAAGTGCCTAATTAACTTCCAAATCAGAATTTAGAAACTATGATAAAATATAACAAGTTCAAAAGCCTATTTGACATTTTATCCTTTCCATTAATATAAAAGTAACTTAAAAACACAAAATTTGGAGTAAATTTGCCTATTAAACCTTAATAAAATATAACTTGTTATACAATTAAACTAACCATCAAAGAACAACAAAGACAAATAAAACATCAATAAAACTCTAGTAGTAATTATTGCTTTGGACTTCAGATGAGGATGACAAGATTAACAAGCAAGGGCACAAATGTGAAGAAAATTGGATAAGGAGATTTGGGACAGTGAATAAGATGAAGCCTGAAAAGAATATTTGTGTTGGATTTCATATGTATACTGTATGTGGTAAGATCTAACAACAATTACAAACTAATAGGCAATTCCAAAATACCCTTAGCATTTGCAAATTGCAATTTAGCTTCCTGCTCCTTTCCCACAAGGCATGAGAAATAGCATGAATGTCATCCTTGCAATCTTCAATTTAAGCTCTTTCTGCTAGTTTGCACATCATTTGCCAAAAAAAAGCTTGGTACATATCATAGTGATACATGTGGCAGATGGTGAACTGGGAAAGTGAAGAATGGTACAAGGGGAAGTGAGAAAGTATTCGGTGTATGTAAGACCAAATATGAGTCTATGACACTTTTGCATAGTTAGTAATTACACCTAACAGTGCTCTTTGCAAAAGACTCCAGTGCCCTTCAGGATAATCTCCTTTAGGATGAACTAGAACAGGAAAATGAACTTCGATGAGAAATTCCTCTTCAATTAACTCTAAAATGAACCGCACAGCACAACCACTAAAAACCATTTCGAGTCAAGATATAATAACCAAAAAAGAAATATAACCTTGCAACTATAGAATCCATTCCATAACAAGGCCATTGGCCGATGCAAATTCTAATTTAGCTGAAAGAACTAGCAAATATTCATAATGTAACAATCACCTTGTTCATGGTATGTTCATGTCTAAACCAGGACTCGACTTACTTCTTCCAAGCAGAATAAGAAAAGCAAGATACACATATCAAAATCTTCTCAAACAAGGACTAAATACCTCAACTACTACTTTCACCAAGTAAAGAAAATGAAAAACATGATTATATTGAAAATGCTCCAATTATGATACAGGTTGCCAACTCCTCACACAATCTGTCAAAGTAGAAACATTTCTACTTATGTCCTCAATAGAATCACTTCTTAATGCAACAACAATATCATCTGGGTAACTTTCTTTCGCCTCCTCTAACAAAACTTGGAAAATTTCACATTCAATATTGTTCGAAATCTTGTTTTGCGAGTACCCCCTACCACACAGCAATTTTATCTTTAGAGCCAACAAAGCAAACAATTGGGTAGACCATAAATTTGATTCATTCATGCTATACTACAAGCTATAAAACCAAATATGCAAAAAGTACAATAAAACTAAATAATCAATTACCTCTTGTTCAGACGATCATATAGGACAGAGTTGTCGGTTTGGAGCACTACTACACGATCAAACCACCGCTCTGGAAAGAAATCACAGCCATGGTAATCCACTATGTTTCCTCCTTCTTCCATTATATCCTCAAGCTCATCACATACCTAGCAAAACTCCAAGCTTTAACAGTTTCACCATATGTAATCCAATCTAACAACACTAAATTCAGGAAAAAAAAAAAAAAAACCCTAAATAACCTATCAACTGAAATGGGTCTTGGTTCAAAAATCTGGGTTTTAATCTAAATTGAGAGATAAAAATAAAACGAATAAAATTGGGGATTAGAATAATGAGAGGTACCAAGTCTTCATTGATAATGTGGCATTCGAATTGCTCGTCCCAGCCGTCGTGCAAGTTCTTCTCTTTGACTAAATCTCCGATATTGATGTGGCGGAGCTGTGTCGCCTCCGCCAGAGCCGACGACGTCGTCGTTTTGCCTGTTCCGGGCGTTCCAGTTATCAATATATTTGGTTTCTTCCTCTTGTTGTTATCTTGCTCCATGGTCACCCCCGTGCACTTGCAAAACCTAAATTTAACTTCGCTTTGCTTTGCTCTGCGAGGGTTTTAGATTGGGAAAGTTGGAAATAGTTATATGCGAATTGACAAATTACCATGTCAGACTTTCTTTTATTTTATTTTATTTTATTTATTTTTATATCAAAAGATTTTAAAGCTGATAGCTGACTTCAGTGAGAGCTAGATATATATATATTTTTTTACCGGATTTAAATTTTTTAATCATAATTAAACTAATTTCTATATATTTAAAGAAAAATTTCACTTAAAATAAAAGTGATAAAATACAATATATAACTAAATATTTATAATTTTATACTTAAACATTTTTATATTTTAAAGGTTAGGAGAAACATAACTAACTCGGTCCTCTATCTCCGTCATTGAGCGATTTAATATATTTGTTATGTGACTTGAACATTTTAACCTATGCTACTAACATTTTTATGGGGCAGTTTTTTTTATATAATTAAGTTTTTTTTTTGCCAAATATAATTAAGTATAATTTATAATTAAGTATAAAATAAAGTATAATTAAGTATAATTTATAGGGTTTGGCAATTTTTAAATGGTCTTATGATGAATATAAAAATTTTAGATAATAAAATATTTTTATAGGTTTCCAATTCACTCTATTAGTTTCAAAGACTGTTCATGAACCAAATTTGAGATTGGAAATATTTAATTTTTCAAACAACTAGTCCGTGTGATCTGCAATTTCTTTTATAAATAGAGAAAATGTCAAATTTTTCAAAAATTTAGTCCTTCTTATCCTTAATTTCCTTCATACATAGAGGCCTGATTAATGAACTAGCCTCACTTTCAATTAATTCTAGAGATAATGAAATATTTATGAAAAATTCTTACTTATACGATATGTATAGGTTTATACATCAAATCAACGAATGATGAGATATTTTAACCAATATAGTTTTTTTGTCTTTTTTTCATCTAGTGAAAAGACGTTAATACTAATACTAATACTATTTTTTATTCAATGTATTCTTATCTCATTGGATTGATGTATAAACTCAGTGCAGGCAATATTTATATATCATTATTAGTTTTTTTTTTTGAAATTATATATGATTATTAGTTAACTTATAGAACATGGTATTAAATTTAACTATTTTAATAAGACAACTAAATTTTTTTAAAAAAATGTAATCACTATTTTTTTTTTTTTTAAAGAAAATGTATTAAAGATAATAAAATTTATTTCAATTTTTAATTACTAGTTACCACTTGCTACACTGAAACAACTAAAGATGAAGATGGAATTGAGGGAGAGTGTATTTTAATAAATGGTGCTGTCAATTATTAACAATTCCATTTTACAACAATTATTGTTGTTAAATAGCAACTCAATTTTACAACAATAAATGATGGAAAGCTTACAACAATATTATCTATCACATCTTGGCATAGATATTCTATAACCACTATACATGCTGCAAAGAAGATTGTATAAAAATAAGTAGCTTCCTTGCAGAATTGTTGAGAAGGCTGATTGAAACAGCCTGAAAGAATGAAGTTAGCATTTTCTTCTAGCTTGGACTATTATTAGGGATATTGCTCTTTACAGGGCTTGATTTACCAGAGATGGTGTTTATAGGGCACACTGAAGCAAATTGACAAAACCGGCATTTCCAACGCTCATCCTCTGGGGTGAAATTGGCTTCTCGTTCGCCTAGCCAGAATTCAAGGCAACTCTGAATTTGATTCTTGAGCCAATCAGGATCATATGCAAATTGATCTTCACCAATGACAGAGTTATCTTTTTGTAACTCATATCTGCTTAAAAGCATCCATATAAATATCTTGTTATGGCAATTGTATAAGGCTTCACGTTATTTTTTTTTTTCTGTTATACACTTCTTTTTTTAATATCAAGGCAATATAGACCTTTGGCCATAAAAAAAAATGCAGGCAGAAGAGATGAGGAAAATGAAAGATGAAGCGTGTTTTTACCTCAATAACATCTGGTTGTCGGCAGGGAGTAGCATACTGCATGTATTTCTGAAGTATCTCACTACATCATCAAGGGTCTGCATAGAAAGATAGTGAAATTGTATCCAGTGTTAGATAGAGAGGTCGACGAACTACTACTATCTATAGATTCACCAAATATATAACTACAAACAGGTTTGCAAGCTAATAATTATCTAAAAAACCTTCCACTACATTGTTAACCCCTTAATAATATCTGCTAGTTTGTGCCATTTACTTGGTAGATAGCTCTACAAATGAATCATTATCAGTTAACTGAACCAGAGTTAAAAACTATTTGAAATCTGTGTGAAATACTGGATTTGTTATCTCCTGTTTGCTTTTCATGAAAAAATACCAATAGCTTTTATGGAGAGTTTCTTCGAACAACAAAGAGCACTTCGTAAAAATTATTATAATATATTAATATGGTCTGATTTTCAATATAAAATCACCAGGTAACAAGAAATGGCCCAATGCCCTTCATTAAGATGAAACTTGGATACATAGGAAAATGTTGAGGACAAGACACAGTATAACACTCTTTCACAGATGAATACAATTCACAACTTAATTAGAAAGAAAATGCTTACCTTTGCTGGGATTCCTGCTTTAGCAGAGTTATCTCTGATTTCTTTAGACAAGATGTAGTATGGATTCAAGGAAAAGAACTCAAAAAACTCTTTGGAGGGGAATTTATCAGTGACTAAATCATCCCACAAATGCTTATAGCACATCAATTGTAGCCTGCCAAATTAAATATGCACATCATCATGCTTCATAGATGCTTCTTTATTTCATACCAACACAACATATATTCCAAAATGAATGTTGAAGCTTGGATAGTACTAGTTAAAGCATCCATTGAAGAAAAATAAAAAAGCCACCATAAGCATACCTTCCATTTCTCCTTTGTGGTTCAGCAGGAAGGTTGTCTCGAACACGAGTTTTTGTGTCCACTAGTATTGGATTTCTATTTTCTCCCTCAGGTATTCTGATCTCATCAATTATTCCCACCATCCATATTCCTTCTGCAAAGCCTACTCTGGTATTACAACCAACAGTAATTCATTAGCAAGGAAATAAAAAATAACCAACTGTTCCTAGTTGCAGTAATGAATGAAAGAGCTAACAAATACATGCCAAGCCGAAGGGTTATTTTAAGCTCTTATTAGTATTTAAAATTTTATCAAAATGCCTTGTTTTAAGATATGGATGAGCATCCCCAAAAACCTCCCTATTCTCCCTCCTTCCTTAAAAATAGAGAGTCAAACTCATTTAAACATTTCCAACAATCTCCTAAACTAAGTTCCTTTTTTAAAATTTATAAGGAGTAACTTTCTCCCTCCTCAAATCTAAGGAGTGATAAAGTGGCTCCTAACTAATTTTTTATTAATTTCTCTTTCATTCTTTTATTTATTTCTTTCTTATTCTCTCTCATAATTATTCTTTTATTAAATAATTTTATTAATAAAAAATTATATAGAGAGTATTATTGGAGTATACATAATTTTCAAGACAAGTTAAAATAGAGAATTGAATTGTTTATATTATAATAGGGAGTGAGACTAAGAGCATTGTTGGGGATACTCGTTTTCCAATAAAATTAACCAATCAAAACACCATAACCAAATTCCTATATTTGAATCTGAATTCTAAGGAATCAAAATGCCTTGAAAGCAACTCTTTTTATCAAACTAAATCTTGATGTCAAAGACTATGATAACCAACAACTAGAACATAACCCAATTCCTTTAACCTACAAAATTATCTATAAAACAAAACAATGGGTCACTGAAGAGAGAACTTACAGTGGGAGCTCACGTGTTAGTCCTTCAAACAATAACTGATTTGCACCAGTTATAAAATTCATAAACTTCAGAGCCCATGCATCTTCAGCTGATTCAACACTAACTTTAACTTTTTTAACAACCTTCACACAAGTATAACCAAGATCAAATAAATATGACATTTACTAAAAGCAAAGTGCTTAATTTCTTGGCTAGGAACCACAAACATTAAACGGCAAAACTTGTTCAACATTAAAAAGATAATAGAAAGGTAATCAACTAGGAAATAGCCATAGTTCAATTCTTTATAGTTTGATATATTTCAAAACTTGCTTTACATCATATAAGCTTGCAATAAGAAATTAAAGGCAGGAGGAGAATATGAACATAAAGAATTAGATTGAGCACAAAATTGTACCTCTTCTTCTAGTTTTAGATGGCGATCATGGCCTACTTTCATAGCTTTGCTGACTTTTCTTTTGCCAAAGAGGAGAACAAACTCCATTTGTTTTTCGCACCATTCCTATAATTAAAATCATCAAGAGAAAAAGAGGAACATTTGGTTTAGCTCCCATTAGATGAAAAGACAATTACTTTAGATTAATCAAATAATTAGGACAAAACATTACATAAGCCATATTGAAAGAAAATTAGTAAAATACCAAATTTAAGACACCTAAAAAAAAAATTTAATTATCCATTGACCATATTAAATCCAATCAAAACAACCCATAATCTTCAAAATCCAACAAAAGCAAACCAAATCCATTTCCGAACAGCTCAAAACAAACCCAGAAAAATAACATCCATTACCGTGGAAGTGATATCGGTGACAGACAAACCCCTCTTCTTTCGAAACCTATGAAATAAAGACTCAGCCACTCTATTCTTCTTCTTGGTATTCCTCAAATTAGCCAAATCCTCAATATCAGATTCACTACAATCACCTAGAAACCTCTTCTTGGATAGAGAAGCAATTGAGCAAATTGACCTCACATTATTTTGAAACAGAGAGGAGTGAGAAGGCGAACAAATTGCAGGAATAGTAGAGCGAGTTGCGGCCAAGGCTGCTTCAATAAGAGCCATTTCTTCCTCACTGACGATCTCAATTGGGATGTCGGGGATGCTGGTAGTAGTTGTAGCAACATCTTTGGCGCCTTGGGAGAGTGAGTTGGAGGGTGACTCGGTCATTTAGGGGTGGTTCGTGCCTTCGTGGTGATTTTTGTGGAGAAGTGACCGTTAAGATAGGAGGGTTTGAAGGGTGAGACATGTTCGTTGAACTTTTTTTAAACCAACTTGGATATTTGAAGTTCTCCACTAAAGTGATGGGATTGATTCATGTGTTTTTTTAATGGTATTTTTCTTAAATTTTAATAGAAAGTATATTATACGTATCCGTATCAAGATTTTTTTAAAATAAATACTTTTTATAATTTATTTGTAAATTTATAAAATAAAATATATCTTTTATAATATGATATATTATTTTTTTTAACTGAATATTATGTAATTTCATTGCCATTAATTTTTTTAAAATTATAATGTTAGTTCTAGATACTAATAATTCATAGGTAATATCATGTTAGGTTGTTATTAGATTAATAGTTTAATAGACAAATACCTATTTTATAATGAAAGAAATCAAGAGTTTGAATTCTTTTAAAAATTTATTAAGTATATAAAAAAAATAATGTTAAAGCTTAGAATAAGTAAAACAACAATATAAAATTATTGGATTAAATAACATATTAATAGACTTTTGTCTACAAATTTTACATTTATTTGAAATCTAATTTCTTTAGCAACTACATAAAAGTGATAATTATTATTTTTTTATTTTTTTACTATGGAAAAAGAGATTATTTAAATATAAATCTATTATTCATATTATATATGCACTTATTATTAAATTATATTTAAATATACATATAACTAAACTTAAATTTGAAAATGATTTTGTAATTTCAATTTATAACCTATAGTTGTTTGAGATAATTTAATTAATATAGAGCCACTAAACTCATACTAAATTTTAATGTGGTAAGTTCAATGATAATTTAATTAAACATTTATTATCAGTAACTTATAAGGTTATATATGTTTTAGAATATTTTAAATTAAACATCTACATCCATAATTAATTTTAATTATTTATTCAAATAAAATCATAATTTAATATTATTATTATAAAACAATATCTAAATTCTTAATATTTTGTAATACAATACAAGTTAAATACTTTAATTATTAACATTTTGTTGTTTGTGTGAGTAAATAAAATACAAGATATTCTCCAATTATTCAACATGCTTTTTGTTTGGCTCTTTTTATAATGTATCTAATTTATTGATAAATTTAAATTTATAACCGTTAAATTGCTATTTTTAATTTTAATCATTACATAAAATTTATTTATAACAATTAAAATAAAAAATCAGCAGTATGACAGCTTTTATTTTACATTGCAAAAGAAAAAGATGAAATTGGTTACTTCAAGGGTAAGGGTTTTTTTTTTTTTTTTTTTTTTTTTCAAGGGTAAGGTTACTAAAGCTCAAAGTACAAAAAGATAAAAAGAAGTAATGTTTATCACTTTCATGTGTGGCTTGATTTGTCTTGCTCCCCTAATTTCCACAACTCAACCTTTAATAAAGTTGTTCTACATTAAAAGTATAAAAGCTAAAAGAAAGATCAACACTAACATTACAAAAGATTTCAATTATAACATCATATTTTTACAAATATGAAATAGGTTATAGAAATAATTTGATTACGCTGCATCAAACGTATTTTTAGAGTACTTTTGATATGATATAATGTAATGAATTATGTAATGAAATAAAAAATATAATATAATGAAAATGTAATATAATATAATGAGCATTACATTACTTTATTTGGAAGTATAAATAAAATAATCATGTAATATAATGATTAAAATAATTAATTATTTTATAATTATAAAAATAAGATACTGAATTTTAAATTATATTTATTTAAGTTAATTAATTATATTAAAATTAATATAATAAAAGAAAGTATAAGTATTAATTATGATAAAAAATAAAAGTATTAATTGTGTTGTAAAAAAGAAAACTGGTAATTAAAAAAATTTGTTGTAAAAAAATTTGCTGTAAAAAAAAAAGAAAACATATCATTAATTTTTTTTTAATTCATAAAAAAATGAAAAATAGCCATGCAAAAAATATTTATTGTAAAATAAAAGGAAAAATATCATTAAAAAAATTATTACAACAAAAAGAAAGAAAAAAAATTGTTGTAAAAATAAGATAGGAAATAGCAAATGATAAATGTAATGGGTAATACATATTTTTTTTTAATATAATGATCATTACATTTTTTTTTTTAAACATGAAGAATTAATAATATAATGTTTATTACATTGCATTCAAAATTTTTTTACACAATTAAATAAAATAATCTAACATATAATGTAATTTTCATTACATTACGCTATCGATTACGGTTTATCAAACATGGCCTTATGGTATATGGAAACTCATAATTCATAAAATTTCAATCTGAAATTTAAATGAATTCTGTTTTATGAAATTTTATATTTGTAAGAAAATAATTTATGAAATTTAATTATTGCATGATAAAAATATAATTTCAAAATAAATGCAAATCATGTCATTTTATAAGAATTTAATTTTATTAGTTTTTTTCATAAATATTCTTATAATTTATATCCTAATCTCTCAAAGTTTAAATATTATTAATTATTTAAATAAATAAAAATAATTAAGGAAATAAAATAAATTGAATTCAATATCTATTTACATTATATTTTAAATAATTTTTTTACAAAAATTGAATTCTATTCTATTTAATAAAATTGATATATATATATATATATATATATATATATATATATATATATATCAAATTTATCTGATTTTTAAATTTAATCGCAATTATATTCAGCTTTTCAAAATGGATAAATATTAAAATAAAAATAAAAATTTATTTTTAATTAAGATCAGTAATTTTTATAAAATACAAAAAATTAAAATATCATGCCAGCATAGGTTCAGACTTGGGCTCAAGGTCGAGCCCGGCATTATATGAATCTCGTATTTATTTTGGGTTGGATAAGTGTATTTATCTTGGGTTGGAAATGGACGGCTGACCCAAAAAATCCAAAATTTTGCGTCATTTTTTCAATTTTATCCAAAATTTTAAATTCTGTCAATTTTGTCCTATTTTTAAAATTAATTACAATTGTGGCTAACTCTCAAAACTGAGATTAAATACTCTTTTGTATTTTTCAATATCTCTTTGTGAAGATTTTCTTTTTCAACGTTTGATCCTAGTAAAACTAGATTTTTGTATCTTGCTTTCAATATAAATTCAAATTCAAATTAATTTCCAATAAATTATAGCATATTTTATGTGCACTGTCTTGGTCTACCAACTTAAACATGTTGGAGAAATAAATTCATATATTACTTTGGAGTGTAAATGAGTTAAACCAATCGCTAGTGGTTTAGTGTTCGGCTCTATAAAAACTCATTCATGTTCCGTTTGTTTTATAAACGAGTCAAAATTGAGTCTTACTTTAAGACTCGATGAATAAATGAATCGAGTTTGAGCAAAGTAAAGTTCGACTCAATTAGACTCGCGAACAACTCGATTATAAGCTCGTGAATAGGCTCGCGAACAGCTCAATTGGCTCGTGAACAACTTGATTATTATTATTACTATTAATTTAATAATTTTGGCACTCCAAAAAATATATTTTAATACTCATATAAATTTTTTGGTAATTTAATTTGATTAAAATATATATATTCCTGATTAACACAAAAAAAATATTTCCTTATTATATAATATAATATTATAATCTTTAAAAATATCTTTTTTATTAATTAATATTTTTGTAATACATATAATGCTCAATTTTATGATTAATTATTTTTTTACTAATTGGATGCTTTTGTTTTTATGTTAGTTTTAATTATTTTTGTTATAGTTATTTTATTAAAAATAAATATTTAGAAAGTTGAGTATTTTAATAAATTATAAATGAATTTCAAAACTAGTCGAACTCGAGTTTGAATTTAACTCAATTATAATTTATTAACAATTCAAGCTCGAGTAGCTCGAGTTTAAATGAGTCGAATTTGAATATAATTTTTAAGCTTGATTCAAATTCGAAAAAAAATATCGAACCAAGTATGAACAAGCTAAAACTCGGTTTGACTCGGCTCGATTATAACCCTACATTACAAGCTCCAAAAATTAAAATAAAAATTATTATGGCAACTAGACTCGTATGATTTTTCAACCATATTTATTAAAACCCTAAAATTTTTCCAATTAGTGCAGTTTATTCCTTTAATCCACATCAATTCTTCATTGCTTCTTCAACTAATTTGATGCTTCTTAATTCTTGAATCACCTTTAATAAATATGGTTAAGTTTTCACAACAATTTTTATTTTAATTTTTAGAGCTTGCAACAGCGATATATGAATTTATTTTTCCAAGATTTCCAAATTGGTATATCAAGATAGTACATATAAGTCAAATTAAAAAAAAAAAATCTATAATTCATTAGAGATTAATTTAAATTTGAATTTGAATTTATGATGCAATCAAGATACAAGTCTAATTTCAATAGGATCAAATTGTGAAGAAAAAATACATATCCACAAAGAAATATAGAAGAATTACATAAGAGTGTTCAATCCAATTTTTAGAGTTGACTACAACTACAATTAATTTTAAAAATTAGGACATAATTTTAAAATTTTGGACAAAATTGAAAAATAACACAAAATTTTAGATTTTAGTTTATTAAGCCGAAATGGACATTGTTTGAAGCTTAAATAAAGATTTAGATGAATGCTCGAAAAATCGAAAAAAAAAAAAAAAAAAAGATTGAGATGAGCTCCATTTTATAATCCTAAGAAATATAGTTCCATGTCTAATCCAAGTAATTAATCACATCATGCTCTTAATATTTGTTGGATTTTATTTCCCTTTTTCCTCAAGTAACCTTCGTTTATATTATTTTCTTTTGTTTATTTTAGTCAAAATATTTTTCTTATTGTTATAAATAAATTATTATATGTGAATATTATTTAAACATCATTTAGTATTTATTTTAGAGAGATTATAGTATAGGGTTCTTTAAGTAATGTTGTATACACCAAAATCCTAACTATTTTTCTATATAAGAGAAGTTAGGGTTAATCTAATAAAAAAGTTTGGAATCTCTTTTCTCTTTACATATTTTCTTCTATTTCTTTTTATTTTATTGATTTATATTTCTTCTTATTGTCTTTGATCTGTTGTACTAATAAGCCGATTTACAACACATTATCAACACGAATTCGTTCTATCATTTTTTTTAACTACTCTTTATTTCAATTAAAATTTATTTATACAAGGAGCATCATAATCACTGTAAGTCTATTTACTTATTGCAATATTTGTGATTTCAATTTATATATATTTTGAACTAATAAAATCTAACATATGCTATCAAATACACCATAAATAAATTGAAATCCTATTATTGATTTATTAATATTGAAATTCAATCGAGTACTTTAAAAAAAAAATCGTTTTGATAAGTATCGGGACTAGTCTTGTTTTAACGCCTTGTTATTCGCATGTGAATTTTTTTTTATTGTTATTCATGTCACCTTCTACATACTGGAAAATAATTTGTGCATGGACTTTAAGTTTTGAAGACTTAGTTTATTAATAAAATGATTGCCATAATGAGATTGTACAGAATAACAATAAAATCTGTGATTGATTTTATTGTTTATATTCTAAAAACATAATTTTGCTTGGTGCTAATGTCTAGCTTTACAGCTATTTAATTGAATATATGTAGTTTGAACATCACAATTTACTATTTTGATATTTAGTGATTTTGGACTTTATTAGATGTATATACTTATTTATGGAGATATTATTATTCAATATTATCATTTCATTTTAATTAGTAAATATAGTTCCTGAAAAATTTATATTCTAAATTCTTGTAGAATTAAATAAATTACAGTCCTCGAAAGAACTAGTATTATCTACAGTTATTGAAGAACTAATTAAATAAATAAATAAAATATATAAATTTCTGAAAAATTGGTATCCTAAGTTTCTGAAGAACTAAGTATCCTAAATTTATGGTACACTAATATTCTAATTTGTTAAAAAACTGATATCCTACGTTTCTGAAGAACTAAATAAATTGTCTATAAGTCTTTGAAAAACTGATTTAATTATGATACTATTCTCTTTAGAATATAATTCAACCATGTTTAGAATCACTTCACAGCTGAAATTGTGTAGTGATAAAATTACAGAATATAATATGTTATAGAAGACATATTATTTTTATGCCTCTAACATGCTCCTGCAGCAGCAATATAGAGAGTGAAAATTTACAAAATATTTTGAACTTATTGTTTGTCTTCTAGTGGCTGAAAAGAACAATTAATTATTAATGATAAATTATTAAGTTAGGCCCACTGGTACAACAACAGTCCCTGAAGTGAATGCTGTAGATGACCAAAAGTCAAAACTCAATAGTGAGGTACATTTGGTAGACCATGAGAACTCTGAAAGAGAAACATCCCACATAGAGCACACAACTCAACTCAATATGTAGACTCCCTGAAAAAGTAATTTGATAGGATTTTGCATTTTATTATTATTATTATTATTATTATTTGGATTATGTTTTGTACATATAATCTATGAATTATTTTGTGCATTATAAATTTATGAATTATTTCGTTATTATTTTATTTTCAATATATATGAAAAATATGTTCCGTTAAACATGTAGTTCAAGCATTGAACATGTAGTTCAATAATAAAACCTTGAAGGTTTTATATGACATGTCATTATGCATATTATATATACTCTTTCTTTATAACTTGTACATGGATATGAGCCTAATATTTCTCATCTGCAAGTTTTTTGTTGTGTCGTGTATGTACTAATAATACCACTTCAATGTGCGAAAATGAGTCCATATAAAAGACTTGAAATTTATTTTAATGAGGCATACTTCCTGACATTAGAGGGAAAGAAAAGCACCTATAGTGTTAAAGAATATCGAGAAATTTCCTGGAAGGAATACCGTTTAAACAATTTTGATCCATGTACAAGTCAGAATGAACTAGAAGTTCATAAAATAATACAATTGCAATTTGTGCCAGATGCATTTATAGATATCAAAAAAGTGACAAAGTCTCATATTTCAGCTGCTAATACGCTAGTATTAAAAATAAAAAATCAATTGAGCTTGACACACGCCAAAAGTGTGGATAGTAAATTGAAACTAAAAGATAAAAATCCATGGAAAAGAAAAGCAGCATCACTAATAAAATCTCCTAAAGAGGAAGATCTCAGTCAAAGAGCTATAGCCAATGATGAGACACAGACTGAGATAATAGAACAATTAGATCCTCCAAATATGACTCATGGAGTTAATGATCATATGAATAAAAATTATAAGATCTCAATTAATTTTGTGAATACAGGAGAAATATTTGATAGAAACTTATTTTATCATCGACGATGAATTTGCCTCAACAGTACCTCTTGCTGTCTCAAGAAACAATCTGGATCCAGAACCTATGAATATAAATAAATGTCAGCATAGACATGACTGACCATCATGGAAAGAGGCAATTCAGGCCGAGCTAAACTCGCTATTTAAATGCATGGTATTCGGACTTGTTATGTTGACTCCCTAAAATATAAAATCAGTTGGGTATAAATGGGTATTTGTCCGAAAGCGTAATGAGAATAATAAAGTGGTAAGATATAAAGCGATGCTAGTTGCCAAGGTTTTTCGTATAGACCTTGTATTGACTATGAGAATATTTATTATCTTGTTATGAATATGATCACGTTCTGATACTTAATTAGTATGGCAGTTAAAGAAAGGCTTGATATGCGCTTTGTGAAAATGATATCTATATGAGAATCTCAGAAGGACTAAAAGTACTATAAAGGAATGTACATCAAACACGTGACATGTATTCCATTAAATTCCATAAATCCATGTATGGATTAAATCAATATAGACCTATGTGATATAATCGTTTGATTGAATTCTTATTAAAAGAATGATATGTGAATAATACACTATGTCCATTTGTATTTATAAAAGTCCACAAAATGGTTATGTTATTATTGCAGTATATGTTGATGATCTAAATGGAGCTCCTAACGAACTCTTGAAAAGTGAGTTCGAGATGAATTTAAGAGAAATAAAATTTTGTATCAGCCTGCAGATCGATTATTTATCCCCGAATGAGTCCTAATACACTAATATACTTATGTGGAAAATGTACTTAAGCAATTTTGCGTAGATAAATCTTTTCCCTTAAGCACACTAATGGTATCCGCTCACTAAAAGTGAAAAATACCATTTTTAGACCTAAAGAAGATAACAAAGAGCTATTAATTGATCTTGAAGTATCATATTTAAGTGCTATAGTTGTACTAATATATCTTGCAAATTGCATCAGCCCTGATATTGCATTTGCAATAAAATTTATAGCTAGGTATAGCTCTGCACCTACCAAGAGACATGGGACTGGTGTAAAAGACTTATTGTGTTATCTTCGAGGCACTATTAATTTGGTTATATTTTCATATAATTCATATTTGACATTAATCTACATGCGGATGTTGGTTATTTGTCTGATCCATATAAGGATAGATCTCAGACTAAGTATGTGTTTACTTATGATGATACTGCAATTTTATAAAGATTTTTATGGTTCTGAAGTACCTCAATAAAGATGCTCTCATTATGTTGTTTGAGAATAATGCAATCTGCATTGCACAATCTAAAAGTGGATATATTAAGGGTGGCCGAATTAAATATATTTCACCCAAATTCTTTAATACGCATAAGTTCCAAAAAAGTGATGAAATAGATATCCACCAAATTCACTCGAGTGACAACATAGCAAACTTATTTACTGAGTCATCATCTAATGTCATATTTGAATGGTTTGTTTTATTGATTGATATGTGCCATTTTAAAATGTTGTCCTCATTAGGGGGAACGAATCAGTATAAGATTGTACTCTTTTTCCTTAGTCAAGTTTTTGTCTCACAAGGTTTTCTTGACCAAAGGTTTTAATGAGGCAATATGTGCAATGAAAAAATTACGCATGAATTGTACTCATTTCTTTAGCTATATTTTTTCCCAATGGATTTTTTTAGCAAGGTTTTTAACGAGATATATTCATGACTCAAGTAATATCTAAGAGGGAGTGTTATAAATAAATTATTATATGTAGATATTACTTAAACATCATTGAACATGTATTTTAAAGAGATTATAGTATAGAACTATTTCAATAATATTGTATACACCAAAACCCTAACTATTTCTCTATATAAGGGAAGCTATGGTTAATCTAATAACTAATTTGGAACCCTTTTTTTCTCTACATATTTTATTCTATCTCTCTTTACTTTATTGCTTTATATTCCTTATTATTGTCTTTGATCTGCTGTACTAATAAGTCGATTTCCAACACGTATAAATTTATTCATCTATTAATATTATATTTCTTTTTCGATTAAAAGAAAAATAAAAGCTAGGTTTTTTCCAAGTTTATAAGGTGAGACCGCATGAAACATCAAATATTCAAAATTCACTTTGTTAAATTTGTTCTCTCTACTACAAAAAATACAAAAAAATATATATATGTTTTTTTATAAGAATATAGAGAAGAAAGTCAGAGAGTGCATCCGAAAATATCTGATAGACAGACACCTCTTTAACACCCTACTGCATCACAAAACTCCTCTATAATATAATAAAAGAAATAAAGAATACAAAGCATAAGACCGTCTCTCCAAAAGAGAAAGAAAGCCAAACAAAAGAAAACCCAAAACAAGGCAAGATAAACAAGTCAAAAAAAAAAAAAAAAAAAAAGAAGAAGAAGAAGAAGAAGAAGAAGCCAACTAGCTAAGAAGGCCAAAACTATTTGAAACAGAAATTTTCTTTACCTATAGCGTTATCAGCAAGAAAAGCTGAAATATATATATATATATATATATATATATATATATATATATATATATCTGTGTGTGTGTGTGTGTGAATTTTCATGCTTATTCTCTACATAAAAAGAAAAAAAAAATCTTTTAGAATATTCAGGTTCTGTTTGTTTTGCAGAAAATATTTTTATTAGAAAACATTTTATGTATTTTCTGACGTTTTAAATACTTTGGAAAATTAGTCAACGGAAAATATTTTTCTGGTCAATATAAAACTAAGTCATTTTTAAGAAAAATGATTTCATATTTTCAAAATAGAAAGTCATTTTTTGAATTTTGACAAACTCATTATAATAAAAAAAAAATATATAAATACAAATTTATTAATCTGTCGATCACCGATACTTACTACCGGCGACCACCGATAAACACCGCCAGACACCGCTAGTCATCGATAGCCACCACCGATCATCGACGACCATTAAATTTATCATTTTTATATATTTTTTCTCATATTTAATAATAAAATTATGAAATTATGAAATTCTTATAAGTTTAAATATGTTTTACAAATTGAAAATTTTAATATTTTTTAATTAATTTTTAATATTGTAACTAAGTAATAAAAAATTAATTTTTTTAAAAAATATTTTTCAAATACAATTTATTTTTTTGCAAAACAAACAGGGCCTCAATCTCAAAATCAAAATTTATCAACAACATAAAGAGCAATTTTATTTTATTATAAATAAATCTTTCATTAAATATTTATCTCATGATGATGTAATAAATTAAATATTTAAATTCTATAATAATTGAAATCACGTATCAAAATTTAATACATTTAAGTGGTGTTACATGTTTTGATCCTAAAATGGCATTATAATATTTATTATACATATTAATTATATAAAATTGATATATCTTTAAGAAGGAATTATAAAATATAATATCCCCTAAAAAAGGAATTATAATAAATAAAACAATATTACTAGAAAATATAATTGATAAAAAAAAAATTGAGATAAATACCATTTTCCGTAATATTTTTTCCTTCCAAAATAATTTATAAGAATTAGAAATTATACCTAAGAACTTAAACATAGGCTTTTTTACAAAAACTGCTAAACTCTAAAAGAAAAGAAAGAAAAGAAAATTACAATTTGAAAACAGAATGGGAAGTGAATGTAATCCTAATTCTTAGCTATGCAAGTCTACAGACTTTGTCACACAGTGATCGGATATTTCTCACCTGAGCACAAAACTGTGTCTAAACCAAAATTCGCCAGCAAATGCTCAAGTTCTGCATGATAGACACGTATCTCCCCAAAATTCTCTCCCTCTTCCCTTCATAAATTCCATCTCTCTCCCCCTCTTTTTCCACTAAAAAACCCACAAACAAAACAATCAAAGACTGAAAATTTAACAAACCCACAATGGGAAACAGAGCATACTCTGTTCTGCTTTTGCTAATTTTGATTTGCTATGGATTCACCATGGCTATGGGGTTTTATAAGGAAGAAGGAGGAGAGAAGCAGGAAAGGGTAGAAAGAGGAGAGAAGGAGAAAAGGGAAGAGAAAAGAGAAGGGGAGGATTGGTTCTTGTTGCAAGATTCAAAGCAAGTAGTGAAAACTGATGCAGGGGATATGAGGATTTTGAGAAATTTTGGTGGGAGAATCATAGAAAGGCCTATGCATATTGGGTTTATTACTATGGAACCCAAGACTCTTCTTATCCCTCAATATCTTGACTCCCATTTGATCATCTTCATTCGGAGAGGTATGCAAGAAATTTTTTACTCTAGTTTCTTTTCTGTTTGTTGCAATTTTTAGAAATTTCTGTCAAAATTTCAGTAAATGATAGAGAATATGCATTTTTTTACAATGCTAATCAAATTATTACTTGAAGAGTCAAAGTGAAACCAAACCACCAAATTTAATTTGATTTGGATGGGGTTGGTGGTTTAGACAGAATGGTGCACACCCCTACCTTCATGTGTCCGATTAGGCGGAGACACTAGTTGGTTATTATTAGGACCAATGCCAATGTTACAATGAATATGAAATAGGAGCTTCCTTGGACTTTTTTAAGGGTTCTATCAAATGCTAGATTATAATGGGTTCAAACATGATTGATTGGGCTGCAGGTGAAGCAAAAATTGGATTGATCTACAAAAATGAGTTGGGAGAGAGGCGATTGAAGATGGGGGATATCTATCGAATCCCAGCTGGTTCAGCATTCTACTTGGTGAATACAGGGGAGGGGCAAAGACTTAATGTCGTTTGCAGCATTGACCCATCTGAGAGCTTGGGATTTGGTACTTTCCAGGTACCTTAATTACTTAAATTATCACTATCTATCCATCTATGCACAAAGTCCTCAAGAAACTAATAAGTAACATTTCATTGGTTTTTGTATATTTGTAGTCTTTCTTCATTGGGGGAGGAAGCTATCCAACTTCTGTTCTCTCTGGTTTTGAACCAGAAACACTTTCAACTGCCTTTAATGTAAGCAAATAATGATTTTTTTTCAAAGTTTCAGCCTGTTTTACTTTAATAACTTGGGTGGTTTTAGTTTGACTGAATTTTTGTCAATTGCAGGTCACAATGGATGAACTGAAAGATATCATGACCAGGCAAAGAGATGGCCCAATTGTATATTTAGGTGATTCCCGAGCACCGAAATCAAGCGTATGGACAAAATTCCTTCAAATGAAGGAGCAAGACAGACTCCAGCACCTAAGAAGAATGATGAAGTTTCAACAAGAACCTATGGAAGAAGGAGAGGAAGAGGAGGAAACAACATGGTCATGGAAGAAACTCATGAATTCTGTATTCGGACAGGATAATGAGAAAAAAAAGCCTGAGAAAACCGGTAAATCCCCGGATTCCTACAACATCTATAAGAGATCCCCTGATTTCAAAAACAACTATGGATCTAGCATTGCCCTTGATGACTCTGATTATGATCCTCTCAAACACTCTGGCATTGGTGTATATTTTGTCAATCTCACAGCGGTATTGTTCTTTGTTCTTGTTCTTATTCTTATTCAACCATCTTGTATATCATATGAAAAGAATGTTACTATGTCCTAATTTGCGTTTCATTTTCATTGCAGGGATCAATGATGGCACCACATGTGAACCCAACAGCAGCTGAGTACGGAATTGTTTTGAGAGGAACTGGTATAATACAGATTGTTTATCCAAATGGAACACAAGCAATGAAAGCGAAAGTAGCAGAAAATGATGTATTCTGGGTGCCAAGATACTTCCCATTCTGTCAAATTGCATCAAGAACAGGTCCTTTTGAGTTCTTTGGCTTCACAACCTCAGCTCGGAAGAATAGGCCACAATTCTTGGCTGGTGCAAACTCAGTCCTAACCACCCTGAGAGGCCCTGAGCTTGCAGCTGCATTTGGCCTGACAGAGGAAAGGTTAAAGAGCTTCGTTCATTCGCAGCACGAATCTGTTATATTGCCTTCGGCATCTGCAGCACCACCAGACAAGACAAAGAAAAAGATTAATTTGGAGAGGGTGAAAAAAATGATTAAGAGCTTTGATAATGATATGATGATGGATTTTGATTAGAATAGAATAGAGTGAAGAATAAATGTGGTTGCACTCAGACTATAGTAGTTGTTGGTGGTAGCTTTTTTCCTATTTAGTTGTCTTCAGAGTTGTTAATAAGTTTCTCTCAGTTTGTGAATAAAATTTACTTTTCTTTTTTGTTTCTTTATCATTTCAACTTCTGCTGATTATTGGCTTAAAGACTATAACAGTAGACGAACTATACATGGAAGCAAGCAATTGATTTTGTTCATGGTTGTTGTGGATACTGTACTGGTAACTTGATGTTTGCTTTACAATTCAAGATCATTCGGTCATTTGCAAAGCTGATTTTTCTGTAGTATTTTTTCTGAAGTATATTATGTGGGTACTGTCTTGGCATATTGGAGGAGTTGGGCATATTGGATATCTTGTCAATTATATGTTGGGTTCACGGGTACAAAAATACGGAATAATAACAATTAATAAAAATAATACCAGCAATTTAACGTGATTCACCTTTAATTTTGAGTTACGTTCATGGGATAAACTCCGAATAAAATACTTCAATTATTACGAATAGTAGGTATAAGAGAGTTTTCTTTAGATTAAATCTGGAAGTAATACAATATTAAAATAAGATAAATTCAAAATAGTAACACTCACAATGTTTTTCAAAAATACCACAAGTATTTTTTTCATTATTTTATCACTACCCTTTTTAGGAATTATTTTCTAAAAACTATAAAATTTCTTAGAAGTTTTCCTGGCTCCGTTTCTTTCTCTCTATCTCTGTATTTTTTGTTGCATGAGTTTGCCTATTTATAGGCAAACTCATGCAACCAATAAGGAGTAAGCCAATTCCAAATGGAATTGGCTTACTCAATTTTCAATTTTAATTTCAAATGTTAGGCACCGATTTTTGACCCTTTTTTTTTTTTTTTTTTTATTTGTGTGGATCCCTCCATGTGAGAGGGACACCACAACATTATTGCTATTTTGATAGATAGCCTTGCCTT
>CATKHJ010080271.1:0-10119 GCA_949750685.1 Vernicia montana | reverse complement strand
AATGATAAAATCACTAATTTTCGAAACAAGTTGAGCTCAGGGATTAGGTTTTTGGTTTTAAATAATCTTGATTTGGCTCTTAAATTTAATTTGACTTTTAAAAATTAATTTCATGAATGACAAGTATTAATGACAATTTATGATACATGAGCATGATATAATTATGAGATATATGGAAAAATAAAGAGCAGATGTTTAAACATTCACAAGTAAAGGAGAATATTTCCTCTAACCCTTATGGGTATTAGGAAAATTATAAAATCGCTCATTTACTCTAAAATAATTAATTTAACTAATACTATTAATTAAAATTTACAATGTACAATAGAAAAATAAAAGGGGAGGGGGATTGATTGAGATTTGGATTTGAGGCTTGGATTCAGATTCCAAGCGTGCCTATGTACCCAACTGAATTGGGATCAAAATCCACGTAGTTCGTTTCACTGTGAGGTGGAGGGGTTTAGAGATTGGTCAGATTGATTTGATTTGATTTGGGGTGATTTTGGGGTTGGTTAGAGAAGATGATTTACCTTCTCTTTGGGGGGATTTTGAGTGGGCGGAGTGATTTTTCAGACCGAAATACTGTTTTATCGGTTTTGGATGATGGATTTAAATTAATCTCAGAGGAAATTAATTTGATGATTTGATTGCTTAATTACCCAATTTTAATTAATTAAAATGATTAATTAATTTAAAATGATTAACTAAAAGGATTAATTAATCAAGTTGGATGAATACTAATTGAAAAATTAATTAATTAATTAAAATTAATTTTTAATTAATTAACTAATTTAAAGTGGATGAAGACTAATTGAAAGAATTAATTAAAATTAATTTTTAATTAATTAACTAATTGGGATTACTAAAAATGAGTAAGAAAACTAATTAGAGAAAGAGAGAGAGAGAAGAAGCAAATGGATAGCCAATCAACAAGTTCTTGAGGTGTGTTTTGAAATGAAAATGGATGGGGTATTTATAGAAAAAATGAGGTGCGGGTATTTTAGATAGTGAAAGAGTGAAAAGACTAAAAAGGTTGGGTCTTTTGGGCTAAAAAAATCAGGCTGGAAGAATAAAATGTTAATTTTGAGGTGCAGGTACGGGCACAATATTCGAGGCGTCGCCAAGGGGTCCGGCGGCATTTTTTGGCTCTCCGGCGGAGTCGCCAGATGGCTTGGCGGCGCCACCAGGCTTCCCGGCGGAAGCTGACGCGGCAGAAGATTTTTTGAGTTTTTGGGACATCCGGGTCCATTTTTAGGGCTTCTAGGATTCTAAAAAATTACCTGTCAGTTGCGGTGGATCCAAAATTAATTATCGGATATTTTAACAGTCAATTTTGAGAAAAATCTGGTTAGTTTTGAAAAAGTGTTGTTTGGTACAGAAAGTCCGGTCAGGATCCAAAAAGTGTCAGTTTGGATAGAAAAATATTCCGGACAGCTTTAAATAGTTTAGAAATAATTTTGGAGATGCAAAATTGAGGATTCACACAAGTAAATTGCCATCATTTTTTCAATACTTATTTCAAGTAAACTTATGCACAATTTCAAGAAATAATGAGCAATAATACGATAGATTTTTCATATAACACTTTAACATACTCATGGAAAGATTTCAATTAACTCTCATAATACTTTGGTAAGAAAAGATTTCAATAAACATTTCATATGAATTTCAATATACTCTATTTGAAAACACTAGTGACATATCAAGAATTGTCCAATTTTAATGGACAAAAATTCAAAAGACATTAATCAAGGATATCACATTTCATGAACAAATACGGTTTTTTGTCAAATGAGAATACCTAAATCAAGGTAGTTTTTTCAATGAAACAGCTCATGAAATCAAGACACAATAATAACAGTATATTCGATACTCACCTCAACTTAAAAGTTTTCATGCATTAGTTTCAATCCTCACTATTACCATGCTCTTCTTCTCTTTGCTCACTTCCAGCAGTTACAATTAATTAACTACGTATTATTATCCTTTAACTGTAATTAAAAACTATTGATGCATATTTATTCATTAACCTTAATTTAGTCGTCTTTAGCTAATTTCATTGTTAATTCACATAATTGAATTGAATTTCTATCAATATCAAATTGGAACATTAATTACAACTTAAATAATTTACTTATTACTTATTATCATATAAATAATTCTAATTTCATAAGTTCTTTAGCTAATTTTTATAATTAATTCATATTACTGGTTTGAATTCTTATTAATACCAAATTAGAATATTAACTACAATTTAATTCATCAATAATGCCGATATTACCTTTTAATCCCTAATTATAATTTAATGATTTTTGACACCTAACCAATGGTTAATTAATCAATTTTCACATCTTTATATATCTTAATTAATTCATTTTAGCTTAAAATAAAATAATTTTCTATTTTCTATTTTTTTCCTAATCTTAATTAAAGCCATAATTATAAGTTAAATAACAACTCGACTAATTAATGAATTAAAAATCAAATTCTAACCAAACAACCTCTAATATACCTTAATTACACCTAAAACATACTAATTTCATTTTGTTATTATTTCAATTCCATTTGGCCATATATATATACTTCAACTTCCAATCAATTCTTTTTCTAATTCATATATTTTAATTTTAATTCAATTAATAATCCACCTAATTAAGCTTAATCCATACTTATACAAAATTATATTCACCATCCCCCAAAGTCCAACCAATTTCTTGTCAATTAAATCCTCTAATTTTTAATTCACTCACTAATTCATTTATTTAGACTTATTTTACCCTTAATTAAATCCTCTATTCTTTTACTCGATTACCAATCCCAACTGAAATTATTTTACACTCACCTAAACCAAGGAACCAAATTAATTAAATTTCATTTAATTTCCAATTTAATCATCAATACCTCTAATTAACTCTATTTCCCACTCACCAAAGTCAAGAATTTAGTTTGTTCAAATTTTCTAAGTTTTTCATTAATTAGCCCAAACCCTCACTTATTTGGTTAATCAATTTCATTCAAGATCTAAGTGCTCTAAAGTTGAATTAAATATCAACACATATTAACAAATTCATTTCCTAACTAATTAAATCTAGAAAGTACCAATTTCTATTTTCCCTCAAGGTTGCCGAAGCTAAATACTCACCACACTTCAACAATTTAACAATGAAATTCAATATATATTTTTAGAATTTAATTAGGAAACTTGGAGTGTTAAGTTTTACCTTTAATTTAATTTCTTCAAAATCCTCTTGATTTGACCAATATTTTTCCCCTTCAAATGTTCTTGTTCTTCGTTTTGTTCTTTAATAGACTTTGTAAGAGAGATGAAGATGAAATAATGAATTAAATGAAGATGTGGTGATAGATTTCTATTAGCTTTTATTAATGGAACCCACTTGTCATTTCTTAAGCATTTTAAGTGGTTTTGTTTAAACCACATCCGGCCACTTCATGCATTTTGTTTATTATATTATTTTAATTAATCATTCATGTATTGCCACCTCAAATTTATAGAGAACACCACACATTTTTTTTTTATTTCCATTTCATTATTATTATTATTATTTATAAGTCATATAATATTTTTATATTAATTAATCTCCAAATTCTAACATTTCTTTTACTAAACAATTAATATTTAATTCATTAAATAATTACATTTTTTAATTACTAGTCTACTTAAAATTAATTATTTTGTTTAACCAATTCTAAAAATTTCCAGTAAATTCTCATCTCTAGAATTTATTTTTACACCTTAATTTATTTACACTAGTCTAAAACAAAACTCTACAATTCAAATCTTAACCTAAGGCTTTAACTATACCATTCTATAAATTTCATGATTCAAACACACAGATATTACAATTAAGCACATCTAATGGAACTGGGCTAACAAACACTTGGGGTATTACAAATTGCCTTGCTCATGGAGGACTTTAGAAATCCAGCCTCATTAATAGAGGAATTCAAGAAAATCTGCTTCATTGATGGATGACTTTTATAATAATTTGCCTTGTCTATCGAGGACTTAGACAATAATAGGCGCCTCGCTGATAGAGGACTTAGGTAATAATTTGTGCCTCACTAATTGAGGACTTAGAAAACCATGCCTCACATAGAGGACTTAAATAATTTACCTCGTCAATCGAGGACTTAGAATCTCACCTCACCTAGGGGTCTTCTAGAAAACCCGCCTTTGTCATCGAGGGCTTAGATAATAATTTGCCTCATTTGGAGGTTTTGTATAATGATAACGTGCTTCACTGATAAGAAATCATATTTCTCCAATTAGAATACTTAGGTGGTAATAATGTGCCTCGTCAATCAAGGACTTTAGAGAAAATTGGCCTCGCTCATGGAGGACTTATAGAAAACCTACCTCGCTCATGGAGGACTTAAATAATAATAATAATTTACCTCGTTCATAGAGGTCTTAGAAATTCATGCCTAATATAGAGGACTTCAATAATATGCCCCACTGATAGAGGTCTTCAGATAATCAGCCTCGTAAATCAAGGTCTTAATTAATAATAATAATAATAATAATAATAATAATAATAATAATAATAATAATAATAATAATGTGCCTCACTAGTAGAGTACTTTAGAAATTCACCTGTCACAGAGGTCTTCAAATAATTTGCCTCATCTATCGAGGACTTAGATAATAATCTGCCTCGCTTATAGAGGACTTTATAGATCTGCCTCACAGATTGAGGACTTTTATATAATCTACCCCACTTGGGGGTCTTCAAGAAAACCTGCCTCTATGATGGAAGACTTTTAAATAATAATCTGCCATGTCAATTGAGGACTTAAGAGATCCACCTCATCTGGAGGTCTTCATGAAATTTTACCTCGCTAGATGAGAACTTAGATAATAATATGCCTTATTTATCGAGGGCATAGAAATCCACCTCCTTGGAGGTCTTCATATAATATGTCTCACCGAAAAAGGACTTAGAGAATAATATGTCTCGTCTATCGAGGGCTTAGAAATCCACCTCCTTAGAAGTCTTCATATAATATGCCTCACCGAACGAGTACTTATATAATAATAATTGCCTAGTCTATCAAGGTTTTAGGAAATTCACCTCTTTGGAGGTATTCATATAATATGTCTTGTTGAATGAGGACTTAGAGAATAATATACCTCATTGTGAGGCCTCGCCTGAGCACCATGTCTGGTCCACTAGAGAATTAGAATACTCTTTTGGGTCTGATCTTACGATTGGAAGTGGCTATCGCTTTATTTGGCAAATTAATCTTATTTTTGGAGAAGGATTCGAGAGTCACTATCCTAATTTATTTAAATGAAAAAATTAAGGAAAAATCCAAGATTGACTCCAATTTATTAATTGTTTGATTAATTTACCCAATGATAAAATCACTAGCTTTTGAACCAAGTTGAGTTCAGAGACTAGGTTTTTGGTTTTAAGTAATCTAAATTTGACTCCTAAATTTGATTTGACTAAAAAATTGATTTCATGGATGACAAATATTAATAGCGATTTATGATCATGACAGATGCATGGAAAATAAAAAGCAAGCAATTAAACATCCATAAGTAAATGAGAGTATTTTCTCTAGTCCTTATGGATACTAGAGAAATCACAAGGTCGCTCCTTTACTCCAAAATAAATAACTTAATTATATAGGAATTAAATACAAATATTTAAAAAATAGAGGGAAAATGGATTGATTGGGGATTTGGATTTGAGGCTTGGAGTTAAATTTCAAGTGTGCCTACGTACCCCATTGGATGGGGATCAAAACCCACATAGTTCATTCCATGGTGAAGTGGAGGGGTTTAGTGACTGGTCAGATTGATTTGATTTGATTTAGGGGGATTTGGAGTTGGTGAGAGAAAATGTTGTACCTTCTCTTTGGGAGATTTTGAGTGGGCGGAGTTTTTTTTTAGACCGAAGTTCTATTTTACCGGCCTCAGAAATTGGGGATCTTACTCAAGGAGAGTAAATTTAATTAATTAATTAAGAATTAATCCAAGGAGGAATAATCCTAATTAGTTTCCAATCAAATAGAAAGGAAACTTTTAAACACTAATTTAATTAATTAATTAGATACCCAGAAACGCTGGCTGTCGTCGGAGGCTTCGCGCAGAGTATCGGCGAATTCGCCGGTTAGCCTGGCAGACGGCGTGCCTATTTGTGTTGGCAGGCAGGTTTTCAGGGTTTTTAAAATTTTTGGGTTAGTTTTGGGGTTTTCTGGATTCTAAAAAATTACCGGTTAGTGTTGATGGATCCGAAATTAAGTATCCTTGTAGTATTATGCTTGAAAGCTGACTGCCGTACTGACTCTGCGTAGCGCACTAAATTTAGCTGGTGTCAAGTTGTGGCCGCATCATAAGAGTGCAAAATTGAGGGTTCACAGCTGCCCCCTTATCAAAATTGTCTTCTCTGTAAGGCGATTTTAATGATAGTCAACTCGGGAGAAAGGATGGTACAAGGAACCAAAGTGATATCTAGGTCAATACTTGGACATGTTTGGGTGAGAGACATAGTTGAAAAAGGAATTACAGTGATGTTTAAGCAATCATTCTTAAACATTTATAGGTGGAGAATGTGATTGACTTTGATAAATAGACAGGAGCATAAACCACATGGATGTCTAGGTGATTGTCTCTTGGTAGTTATGGGTGAAAACTGACTGATAAATGGAAGCGAAAAAAGGAAATAAAGGGATATCTAGGCTAGTGGCTAGATATTTTTGGATAAAAAGGCCAGAGAAGGAACTAGAGGGATGTCTAGATGATCATCTCTAGACATTTATGGGTGAAGGATTTGGATGAATTTTGGATAAAAAGGGTGGAAAAAAGAAACCAGAGGGATGTCATTGTTTAGACATTTTTGGGCGAAGGATGCGGTTGACTTTAAAATAAACGAGGATGAAAAGGGGAATCAGATTGGTGGATTTAGACGTTTATAGGTGGAGGACATTATCGATTCAAAATAAGGGGATATGAAAAAGGAACCACAGGGATGTCTAGCTGATCGTTTATAGACATTTATGGATTGATTGATAAATGAAGATGCTCCCGGTATCTTTGGGAGATTTTGCTTGATTGGCATCAGAACTGCCTGTCTATTGGGTGAAAGATGGTTACCATGGTAAGAATCGGGTGAAAGATTGTTGATTTACTTGGAGGAGACTTAGCTCTATGCGTAGGTTAATAGTTACTTGAAAGGGAACCTTGCTATGTGCAAAGATCATTTGAAAAAAGGGGGATCTTGCTCCGTGCAAAGATTGTTTGGAAAAGAAAACCTTGCTCTGTGCAAAATTTGTCTAAAAGGGGGACCTTGCTCTGTGCAAAGATTGTTTGAAAAGGAAAACCTTGCTCTATACAAAGGTTGTTTGAAAAGGGGGACCTTGCTCCATGAAGTCTGGAAAGGGAAACCTTGCTCTGTGCAAAGGTTGTTTGAAAAAGAGGGGACCTTAGTCTGTAAAAAGATTGTCTGGAATGGAAAACCTTGCTCTGTGCAAAAGTTGTCTTATTGATGCAAGATATGAGTTTGAAGGCTATCTTGGGATTGTCTGAAAATGAGAATACCACTATGGCATTGAGGAGGGGGTAATCATTCTAAAAGTTTCGGTCAGATTCAGAGAGGTATCACTTAGCTTCAAAGAGGTATCGGTCATTTTTAGAAGGTGTCAGATTTAAGAGGTTATTTTTAAGAGAAGCCCTACTTTTAGGGGTATTAACTTGAAATGAAGGTGACTCGGTCACTTTGACAATAAATGGGTTCAATTTTGATTAATTCTGGCTTGGACCAAAGGGTTTACTTTGGTATTGAGATATTTTTTGCCAAAAAGGGTTTCTGGGCTTCAACGAATGTTTGGTGATTTAGGGATGATTGTGTCAAAATGGTTTTAAAGAGATAAATTCGGGCTTAGAGAGATAAGGACACCAAAATGGGTTTGGGCTTTGAGAATAATTATTTGTTCGGGCTTTGAGGATGATTGATTTTCATTTTGGCCGAGGAATATGGGCTTAAAAGATGATTTATGAACATGATTGATTTTTGTTGTGCCAAGGAACTTAGGCTTAAAGGATGATGGGTTGGGCCTTTCGAAAGGCTTGAAGGGACTTTGGAAGTCACACTTTGTCGGTTAGATTTTGTAGGATTGCCACTCGATTTGATCTTTGAAACTGGAGAGGGGTTTGTTTGGCTTGATGCAATGAGCATTTGACTTACATGTCACTGATGAGAGGTAAAGGTCATTTAGCTGCTTCAGCTAAGAAGGTAACTTTGAAGTAGACTTGACGATTTTGAAGGTGATGCATTTGACAAGGGATAAAGGCAACTCAGTTGTTTCAAGTATGAAATGTGACAAATTGACAAAAAAAAATGATAATTTGGAGGGTATGCCATTTATGAGATTTTCCTTTTACTTTCAAAAATGATCCTTAGTAAAAATGAAGGTGATGCCCTTTGATGAGACATTTTTTTTTTACTTTCAAAAATGATCCTCAGTAAAAATAATTTTTTTCTTTCTCATATAGATTGTCTTGAATTATGCTCGGCAAACTCATAGGGTAGTCCATCGGATGGAATGTAACTATCCGTTGGACGAAGGTGACTATCCCTAGTTTTTTTTTTTTTTTTTTTCAATTCAGCTTGATATCTCCAAAGAGCAAAAATGCTTGGCGGATGACCATTGACAGATGCAGAGGAGGAGGGGCCATTAGCTCGGCTTACGCATGATGGTATATGACTATGGGCGATTGCATATGTATGGATGTTGGTGCACAAATGATGCATATTTATGTATGCATGTTTTGGGATTCATGAACTTTTGTTTAATTTCTACGTTATGGATGACTTATGATGATGCATGCAATGGATGAATGTATGGATGCAAGAGGGTGGATTCACGGGTTTGCTCTGTGTATGTTATGAATGCAATTTACATGAAATGTAGACTCCTAAACGTGATCTTAAAACAAAATGACTTGCAGGTTGTGAAATGATTCTTTGGCAGGTTCTTAAGGCCATCCTAGGAAGATCTGAAAGAAACTTTGGTAGGCTCCTAAGGCTGTCTTAGGAAGATCGGGCAAATCTGTGATATTTTCGAGTGATGACTATGATGGGTAATCTTGTCACGACCCGACTTTTGAGCCGCGACGGTCCTAGGGCATGGGAAGGCATAAGGCCATCGAAAACTTATAGAACCCAATACTAATCTATAACCAAGCATGTATATACAATTCCCAGATCAGAACCCCAAATACATTACTATAACAATTAAAATCATCCATTCATTAAATGTACTCCATTAATACAATAAGGTAATATGTCACATATTACAATCCCAATTGAATATACATAATAGAATTATCATAAACAATATCACAATGACCATGGAACTCTAGACTTGACTTTTGGAGATACATATTCATTATGATATAATCAAAATGACAAAATGAAATCATGGACAGAGTAACCCCGAAGCGAGAAGATGAAGCTTGAGTTTTACCTCGTCTCAACCTCTATAGCACCAGAAAAAGATAAACCATTATGGGGTGAGATATAAATCTCAGTGAATACATAATAGTTCAATATGATATGCCGGCTAGGTACAATAGAGAATTATGCAATTAGAATAGCTTCAAGGATTTTTAGGCAATATAAACAATTAGGTAATCAAAGATATTACAATGGGATTCATTCATGGAAGAGATGAATAAATCCAATGCATAAGTAATTTAGCACAATTCATTTTATTTTAGTTTAGCAGAAATCATATATTCGAGAATGGTATGTTCTCATTCACATATAGATCAAGTGTTGGCTATAAGCTTCACACACTCATCACATCAATTCAAGCGAAAAACTGATCAGGTTCTCCGGCTAGGACCCCCTTCCTAGCTAGGGCGGATACACTATCCCTATCCGTCGGGCCTTCTTTACCATGTGCACATGACTGATGTATGCCCCACATTAGATGGGGATTTCTGCTTTAGGTATCATATAGAATTTCACAATGGATAGCAATAAGAATTTAATAGTAATGGTACTCATAAATGAGTAAGGGTTTCAATGTGCTATCATCTTATTATTAAACAATAGACCAAAGGTCTCAATAGATAGTTCAACATAT